>OZ014525.1:20794237-20795846 GCA_963966055.1 Lathyrus aphaca
TACATTCTTCAGCGGGGTTTCAATTTTGGGTCTCCATCTCTAAAATAGTGACATTAGTGGATTTTTGCATTTTTTCTTTAAATTCTTTCTTACTAAATAACATTGCTATGTTTTATAGGTATTTTTGGTCTCTTCTCTAATCTCTATTTTTTTATCTTCTCATTTTATGTTATTGTTATCTTTCAATTTCGTTTTTATCGCATATCTTCTTCTCTAATGTCTCTTCTATTCTTTCTTTTTCATCTTCACTAATCTCCCGTCTCTTCTATTTTTTTTCTCTTCATTTTAATGTTTTTGATATTTGTCGCGGTGAGAATCGGATATCAAGCTATTATGTTAACTTGTATCACAAAACATTTATATTTCCCACCGAACTTTAATTTATTCAAGGGAAGGGGAAAATATCGAATAACTCAAATTGAAAGAGAATATAAGATTTGGGGGTTGGTTATACTTAGGGAATATATTAACATCCTAAATATTCGTAGTACTCTACGGGAACCTCTTGAAAATACTTGTGTTATTGTTAGAATTTGTTTGCTATTAATTGGGAACTAAAAATACGAAAAAAGGGGGAAAGTTATAAAAAAGAAAATGAAAGAAAAATAAAAGCGTGAATTTTGCATAAAAAAAGTAATTAAATTATAATATAAGACAAGCATTTTAAATTTAAATTGAAACAAAAATTCTGAAAAAAGAAAAAAATGAAAGATGCCATGAAATGATAAAAATTGAATAAAATATGCATGATTAATGATTAATGAACTAAAAATACAAAAATGACTGATCATCAATACTATAATAAAATGTGTTAGATGAATGAAAAATTAGAAAAATGTCTGGTCAAAAATTAGGGTGTAACAATATTGTTTTATGTTTATTAAATGAGAAGTTGTTGTTCAAATATGATGATGAATTTTGTTGTTATTTGATAATGTATGAATGACTAAACACAAAGTTGTCATCTATAAGTACAGTAGAAACACTTTAAATTAATACTCGGTAAATTAATAAACTCTCTAAAAAAATAAATTTGTCTGGTCCCGACTCGGACCAATATAAAAAATTGAAAAACTTGATAAAATAATAAGATAATAGTTTTCCGGGAGATCCCTTTATAATTTTAGGTCCAAGAAAATCATAAATTAATAATTCATAGAAACTGGAAAAAAATATATTACACTCTATTCTCAAGCTATCTCTGCAAATCTTTTTGTGTACTTCCAGGATTATCTCTCTTGTACTCACACAACTCCTTACGTATTTGATATGACATAGTTGATTTTGCAACACCTTTTAGACGAGAAACCATCTTGTGAGATATGGTTTGAATACTCTAACACATTCATATAATTTATATACAGTATGCCAAACTTTTTTAAGAATACATTGAACACATTTGTTCATCTTGTTTACATTTACTGTACTTCAAAAGTCATTATTGATTTCCAATGCATATGAATATCGTAGTTACTAATTTATGTTGAGTCTCAAGGTTCACTGCAACGTAATTCTAAGAGGCATAGACTAATTTGCCTTTTTGTTTGGTATGTACAATATAATTACTTAAAAACTCTTTAAATTAATAATTATTAATTTATCGATAAAT
>OZ014525.1:21396046-21618546 GCA_963966055.1 Lathyrus aphaca
GGAACACAATATTTACGAAAGCGAAACGTCCACTGATTTTTATTGAATGAAGTATGCAAATGAAATGACATCCCGAAACAAGCATACCATTGTGCCCCGGCTAAGGCACAAGGCTTAAGAGTTTAATTGTTCAAAAATTACAAACTTAAAAGTAACAACACAGTAATAGTATTTACTCCTGACTAAAGGAGATAGGAACAACATCTTCAGCCTTCCAATTATTGAGCCCAACACCCACAGTAGGAAAAATCCAAGCATCCAGATTATAATCTTCATCATAGTCACCCACAGTATTGATCTGATTCTTCATAATCCCCTTATTGGTGATACGAACAGCACGAGCACGACGAACAACCTTCTGGGACTCTGCAGTGAAACCCAAACCAAATTTGTCAGACTTGTAAGGAATGTCAGGAAGCTGACCCCAAATAGTACAACCACCTTCATCCACCACAGCTCTAGCATCTTTGAGGGAGGCCATTGTAGGAGGTACTCTAGTGACCACAGGAACTTTCTTGACAACAGGAGGAGCTTCATAATTATTAACAATCCAAGGAACCACTTCAAATGTCTGACACGGAGTTTCAACATATTCACCTTCCACTTCAAGATATTTGAAGGTGTTCACATGGCTAACTATATATCCTTCCTCTCCGTAAACAGTGACAACTTTTCCTTCTACTGGATATCTCAGCTTCTGATGTAAGGTGGAAGTTACAGCATCTGCCCCATGGATCCAGGGACGCCCAAGCAGACAAGAATACGAAGGACGAATATCCATTACATAAAAAGTAGCATTGAAGACCTGAGAACCTACTTTGATTGGGAGATCAATTTCTCCATGCACCACTCTTCTCGAGCCATCAAAAGCCTTCACCACTATATTACTGGGCTTCAACACAGCATCTTCAGGACTAAGCTTATTCAGGACTTCTTTGGGCAACACATTCAGCGAGGAACCGTTGTCTATTAGCACATGTGACAGGGTAGTGCCCCTGCATTCAATAGAGATATGTAGAGCCCTATTATGATCCCTCTTGGCAGGAGTCAAATCAGCATCGGAGAAACCTAACCCATTATCATAGGTCAAGTGTGCAACACAATTTTCAAACTGGGCTACAGAGATCTCATTTGGTACGTGAGCAGTCTTCAGAAATTTAATCAAGGCTTTGCCATGAGCCTCAGAACACAATGTAACACAGTGGGAGAACTGACTTTAGTTATGTTGCGGATAGCAAGAGTCGCCACCGACTTTTATTTTATCCAAAAGGAAAGGCATAAAAGAACAGGAAAGACCTTTTAAAAGATTTTTGGGTCCGGGGGGTAGGTTATGTAAAGGGAAGGTATTAGCACCCTTTACATCTATGGTTATCCATGGGCTCTTAGTTACTTAGCTCACTTTGAATTGTTTTTGAAAATGTGAAGTGTGTGAAAAGAAATTTTCATAAGAGTTTGATAATGATCCATGTACGGATGCGTAAAAAACTTGTGTTTGAAAATTGTTTGAAATTATGAAATATTTGAAAAGTTTTTAAATGGTGAGCAAGTAACTATGAGGAACCTACCCTAAAGTTTTAAGTCTTCCTGTTCTTGAATCCTTTAAATGGTAAGACTATCCCTATTATTAAGGAATAGGTAGTCATTACCTTGGATGTGTGGGACAAGTAAAGGGACATCTGTTTATTTAGGCAACTGTAGGGTGCATAAGCAATTTTGAATGGACTATCATCTTCATTCGAAAGGGACAAGATCATTACGAAGGCAACATTCGAAAGGGACTTGATCTTTTATCTGTTAAGGGACTAGATGACTTTATTTTGAGGGACTTTTGCTTTATACACCCTACTTGACCTTTTGATTAGGCAACACTGAGAGGTAACCCTAGAAAGTGAGATGGCGATCAAAGATCGACTTACGTGTGTGAGTGTACAATTTAATATTTATCTTTAAATTTAAATGATCTAAATTAACTTTAAATTACAAGTATATTTGCACTCCCTATTTTTACTAACCATGACATAAAAATAAATAATTTAAATATTACAAAATATTACATCCAGGAGCAATTACAATAATAATAATAAAGCAATTTAAATAAATAGCAAAAATAAAATAATAAGCAAAATAAATAAGCAATTATAATTGAGGTTAGTGAAAATAATAATAATAATCACAATTTAAAAATAAAGGGGGTTAGTGATAAAGTAATTATAATAAAAGAAAATTTAGTACAAATAAATATCATAATTAAAAAAAAAAAATAATGAAATAAAAAAATAATATAATAATTAAAATATTAAATTTTATGTAAATGATTATTTTAAAGTTAATAAGAAAATATGAACAATTAATCAAGATTAATAAGAAAATATGGACACTTATATTAATTATTATAAAATTTTGAATTATATGCAAATTATAAAAACTAAATTAATTTTAAACATATTATGAAAATAAAATTATAATTATAAAATCAATTTACCAATTTTAAACATATATTAAGACTTATGTATAAGCAAAATTAATTATAAACAATTATAAAATATTTACATATAAAAAAAAGGTTAATTATGATTATATTTATAAAATTTAACTATATTAAATAAAATATATACATAATTTAAAAATGTGATCACACAATTATATTTACAAATTTAAAAATTATAATAAAATTTTATTCACCAATTATAATATAGACAAGAATTACAATTAGGGTTTTTTAGAAAAAAATATTTTAGGGTTTATAATTTAATATACAATATCAATGATATTAATTTAATAAATACATACATATTATAATTTAAGTACATAATGATAAAAAAAACTAATTTTAGAATTTAGAAAATAATTTTTTTAGAATTTAGAAAATATAAGATATACATATGTGTTATTTTTGAATTATTTAGATATATATGTATATACAAGATTATCTCTAATTAATAATAAAATAATCAAAACAAATTAAATGAAACAAAAAGTTGGAACTTACCTGGCTGGGGTTTGAACCCAGCACCTTTGGCTTGCCAATAACAACACCCACCACCAGGCCATCATGCGCGCAGGCAGTACAAAGGAGGGTTGAATTGGTTTTATTCCATATCCTGAAAAATCAAAGAAAATAGAAAAAAAAACAAAAGGCCTGGGGGAATCGAACCCAAGACCTTTATAGTATCACACAAACACATTACCATCCCAGCTAGGTGAGTGCATCTGTTCATATAATCACCACAATTCATAATATATTATAATGGCTAAATATCTGGAAAAATAAGCAAAAAGAGTTGAAGCCAGGATTCGAACCCCTGCCCTCCTATCATACGCGTGCATGTCTTTCCACTGGGACAAGCGTGAGCTTGTGAAATACAAACAGAAATCATTCATAATATTTTAAAACAAGAATTCAAATATTAAATTCGCACGCAGGGATCTTCATCTTCTTCATGATACCTGCGAAAATTCATGCAACTTTTCCTGCGAAATTTCATGCAAGTTCTTCCATGTTTACACCCTGCGAAAATCAAACACCAACGAAACAGTACAATTTCTTCAAATTGTTTATACCAATGAGTTCCTTATGACTCATACAATCAATCCACGTTATTAGAATTTATTTATATTGTCTAAATCGTGAAACCCTAAAACTAAGTTCCAAACCCTAACAATGGCCGCAAGCATATTAGATCATGAAGTTTCAAGTTTTTTGTCCAGAAACACTCTATGTATCATCACAATCAACAATATGAGGTTAGAAATCATTAACAATGTGCAAATAAACAGAATCGAAAATTCACAAATGTCAAGTTAGGAGAATTCGGTTTATGCATATGGGGGCATTTTGAATGATGCAAATGATCAGGATAGCTTTAAGAAGTATCAAGGATCATGTCTCCACCTTTAAAAATCCTTGAAACCTCCTGTAATTCAAAAACCGAATGTGTGTTCTTGCTTGAATTTTTGAAGTGTGAAACTTACTCTTAGAGGCTGCAATTCGTGGCTTGTGAATTGTTAAGTGTTCATTATATATGAGTGAGTGAATTAGGTCAAAGACTTCACCAATTTGATGGATATTTGGATCATTTGAAGATTGAAAAAGATTAGCTTTAAAATTTGAATATTCTTGATCTCAAATTTCTATTTTGGTATGATTCTCATTACTCTTGTATCAATCAAGTCTAAATATAATTTAAGACCTTCTAGAAACCAAATCAAATTGAATTTTCATTATTTTATATTTTATTTGAATTTAAAATGATTTTTAATGTAAAAAATCATAATAAATAAAAAGAAAATGAATAAAATTATGAATAAATCAATTTAATTTCGTGCAAGATGTTTTGATGTGGATTGGGTCATCATTTGGCAAGCCCATTTAGAAGAAATTAGTTTTAGACCTCCATTTTCTTCATAAACCAACCAAAAATTTCCCAACTTTGCAAGGGCACATATCCCTAAATTTTAATGGTATGAGGGTGTTCTTGGACATTTTGGAAAGCTTGAAGAGTCCTCCAACCAACCCCACTGGTTTCATGTCCATATCATTTACCATTCTCAAGTTATGCCCTTTTGAAGTTGTTGACTTTTTGTTGACTTTCAAAAGGACCTATAATGTCTTAGCTCATACCTTCCAAATGAAGCATTTTTGGGCTTGGCTTGTGAGACACAAAGTTGTAGAGAATTCAATTTCCTTCAAAATGAGATTTGGATGGAGACTTGGTGATGAAGCATGTCAAAGTTATGGCTGGTCAAAGTTCAATTGACTTTTACTGAGGAAACCCTAATTTAGAAACTCCTGATTCTTGATGATCTGAAATCTCCTTGATGAATCATGATCAACCCTTGATAAAATGATGAATTTTACTTCATATACTTGATGTTGGCAAAAAATCATGAAGTTTGACTTTGGTTTGACCACAGTTGACCTCAGTTTGACTTTTTAACTGCTTTGACTGATTTTGACTTATCTGATCATCTGACTGAGCAAACTTTTGAGAAAAGTCTTGAAACTTGTCATGGGGGTTCTTACACACATATAAGATGTTATGAAGCTCACTTGAAGCCTTGGAAATTCATTTAGCCTGATTAAAGTCTAAACCCTAGTTGTGGATGCACTGCTTAGGAGGTGCATTGTCTGAGGGGATTGTCAACTCTTCTGACCAATTGTGAACTTTGTGAACTTTGTGAACCAACATAAAATGTCTTATGAACCTCATGGGAGGTATTGTGAACCTTGTGAACCTCATAAAGTATCTTGTAGACTTCATGAACCTCATGAAAGGTCTTGTAAGCATTGTGAATCTTATGAACCTTGTGAACCTCATAAAGTGACTTGTAGACTTCATGAACCTCATGAAAGGTCTTGTAAACATTGTGAATCTTGTGAACCTTGTGGACCTTCTTAGCACACAAAGTCTTGTATTGTGAGGGCAAATTTTGGGGTGCAACAGCTGCCCCTGTTCAATTTTCTAAAACCTGAGGGGTTAGATTGGTATATTTGCCAGTTGTGACTTGGAAGGTTGAAGGGGATTGAACACAAAAGCCCAAAAATTTGCACTCACCAGTGCGTAGAGTGATACAGGTGACTAGTTGAATATGCTTGAGTGGGCTTAGAGATTCCACTTGGAGAAAAGTTCTTTAGATACCTTTCTTGGAGGATAAAGCAGTCCAAAATATGAAGGTATAATGATAGCTTTCAGGAGGATAAAGCAGTCCTGAGGTAATAATATGCTTTCAGGAGGATAAAGCAGTCCTGAGGTAATAATATGCTTTCAGAAAGATAAACAACGTTCTGAGGTAATAGTGCACTTTCAGGAGGATAAAGCAGTCCTGAGGGAATGATATGCTTTCAGAAAGATAAACAACGTTCTGAGGTAATAATATGCTTTCAGGAGGATAAACAACGTCCTGAGGAGATAATATGCTTTCAGGAGGATAATAACGTCCTGAGGAATTGGTGACCTTTGGGAAGATAACAACGGCCCAAAGTAATAATATGCTTTCAGGAGGATAACAACGTCCTGAGGAAGTGATGATATGCTTTCAGAAAGATGAACAACGTTCTGAGGTATGAAGAAGCTTTCAGGAGGATAAAGCAGTCCTGAGGGATTGATAACCTTCAGGAGGATAAAGCAGTCCTGATAGTCACGAGTGGTTAATGAAGTCTGTTTGCTGGAGAATTAACCTGAAAACAAGGTAGCATTCTGTATGATAGTATTAGTTTATGCATTATGTATGCATGTATAATATGATACACCTAAGTAATGTATGATGTAAATGATGTATGTATGATATGATGCTGCCTGAAGCGTCTGGATATCTTCGTATAACAACTGCTGGCCAGGGAAAATAAATCCCAGTTTGTTGCTGAAGAATATGAGGAACTCGTTCCCGTCTTGTTTGATAATAAGGCATATATAACCTCCCGTCTGCTGGGGATAATAAGGTATATATAACATCCCGTCTGCTGGGGATAGCAAAGTATATATAACCTCCCGTCTTCGTTTGATAGTAGAGTAGATATAACCTCCCGTCTGTTGGGGATAATAAGGTATATATAACATCCCGTCTGTTGGGGATAGCAAAGTATATATAACCTCCCGTCTTCGTTTGATAGTAGAGTAGATATAACCTCCCGTCTTCGTTCGTCGTACCCTTATTGGAAAGTAAATTCCCGAATATCCGTATGAGGATAGAGATGGATATAAATTCCAGGGGAGATGTGACTTTATGAAGATGGACTTGCCCTACTGAGGGTTTGTAGCTGTTTTGTTAGAGATGAACCGGCAAAGCTTCATTGAAATCCTTCCCTCGTTCGTCCTTAGTAAATACTATTACTGTATTTTCATGCATTTCTGGTAAACATCAATCATATTAAGCATACATGCATTTCTGGTAAACATCAATCATATTCAAAAGCATAATACATTCAAACACAACCAATGGACGTTTCGCTTATGTAAATAGGGTAAAGGTAAATCAGGATTCAAAGATGGAATTTTATTTATATCAAAAAGTGACCCATACATGGGTAAGTTTGTACAAGGAGACATAAACCCTAGTAAGAGGATTTTGTCATAAATTTTTTACAAAATGAAGAAAGTCAGCTATGTGGGAAATAATCCTATTGAGTTTCAATTCTACTATTGCCATTATCTTCAAGTATCTCATCTTCTGTTGTTGAGACGGAAATGGTTGGATTGAGCTTTATCTGTTTGAGCTTGAGTAAGTAACACATCTGGGTGCAGTTTCATGGGTGATCCAAACGAGACATAGTCATACGCTTTACTCCCTACTTTTTGCCTGGATTGCCCTTTCAGGTTTTCAATCCACCGGGATACCCTTTTTTGCCCAAGTCGCCTTTTCAGGTTTTCGACTTGCCGGGTGTATATCTTTTTATATATATCCCTAATTTTTGCCCAAACCCTTTTGGTTTTCCGGGATGCCCTTATTTTTGCCTAGGCCTGTCAACCTAGCGGGTCTCTTTTCATGCGTAGTATTTTTTAACTATATCTGCGTTTACAGGTTGTAGGAAATCTTCACCATCCATAGTAGTGAGTATCATAGCACCTCCTGAGAATACTGTTTTGACCATAAATGGTCCTTCATATGTAGGAGTCCACTTGCCCCTAGGATCACCCTGTGGTAATATGATACGCTTGATTACCAAGTCGCCAGCCTGATATACCTTTGGCTTAACTTTCTTATTAAAAGCTTTGATCATCCGTTTCTGGTACATCTGGCCATGACAAACTGTTGCTAACCTTTTCTCATCAATCAAATTTAACTGGTCTAGTCGAGTCTGAATCCACTCATCTTCATCCAAGCCTGCATCCTTCATAATTCTTAAGGAGGGAATCTGAACTTCAATGGGCAGAACTGCTTCCATACCATAGACTAAGGAGAATGGGGTTGCCCCTGTTGAAGTACACATTGTAGTACGATAACCATGAAGAGCAAATGGTAACATCTCATGCCAATCCTTGTAAGTTACAGTCATCTTCTGTACAATCTTTTTAATGTTCTTATTAGCAGCTTCAACTGCCCCATTCATCTTTGGACGATACGGAGAAGAGTTATGATGCTTAATCTTGAACTGCGTGCAGAGATCAGTAATCATAGTGTTGTTCAGATTAGAGCCATTGTCAGTGATAATCCTTTCGGGGATGCCATACCTACATATGAGATTATTCTTAATGAATCGAGCCACAACATTCTTGGTAACAGATGCAAATGAAGCTGCCTCTACCCACTTCGTGAAGTAATCAATAGCAACCAGGATGAAACGATGCCCATTAGAAGCAGTAGGCTTGATCTCACCAATCATATCAATGCCCCACATGGCAAAAAGCCAAGGAGCAGTCAACACATTCAAGGGTGATGGAGGTATATGTACTTTATCAGCATAAATTTGACATTTGTGACAAGTTCTGGAGTGTTGATAGCAATCAACTTCCATGGTAGACCAATAGTAACCTGCTCTCAATATCTTCTTTGCCATAGTATGACCACTAGAATGAGTGCCAAAAATCCCATCATGCATATCTTCCATAATCTTAATTGCTTCCTTCTTATCCACACAACGAAGCAAAGTTGAATCATGATTGCGCTTATACAGAATCCCATTACTCAAAAAGAACTTAACAGAGAACCTTCTCAGAAATTTCCTATCTTTAACAGATTCCCCTTCAGGGAACTCCTGAGCTTCAAGATATCTTTTTACTTCATAGAACCAAGGCTTCTCCTTTGCCCCTTCTGTGTCAATTTCATTACAGTATGCAGGCTTTTCAAATCTATCAATGGTAATCTTGGGAGCTTCATCATCCCAGCTGATTTCAAACATGGATGCCATGGTGGCCAAAGAATCTGCCAACTGATTCTCTCTTCGTGGAATATGTCCAAAGGTAATCTCTTTGAAATGTGGGATCAAAGACAACACATGCTCTCTGTAAGGAATGAGGTTATCATGCTTAGTATCCCAATCTCCTTTGATCTGACTTACTACCAGGGCTGAATCTCCATACACGTCAAGGAACTGAATCTTCATATCAATAGCAGCTTTAATACCCAGGATACATACCTCATACTCAGCCATGTTATTGGTACAATAGAAACAAAGTCTGGCAGTAATCGGGGTATGACAACCTTCAGGGGAACTAATCACAACACCAACACCATTACCAAGTGCATTAGAGGCACCATCAAAAACCATAGTCCATCGGGATTCTTGTTCAGGTCCGTCATATTGTCCAGGTTCTTTGGTAATAATCATAATGTCTTCATCAGGGAACTCAAAACTCATTGACTGGTAATCATCCACTGCTTGATGAGCCAAATGATCAGCAACAACACTTCCCTTGATGGCCTTCTGAGTAGTATACTGTATATCATATTCTGTCAAGATCATTTGCCATCTTGCAATTCTTCCGGAGAGAGCAGGTTTCTCAAATATGTACTTGATTGGATCCATCTTTGAAATCAACAAGGTAGTATGGGTCAACATATACTGTCTTAGTCGGCGAGCAGCCCATGCCAAAGCGCAGCAATTTTTCTCGAGCAGTGAGTATCTTGTTTCACAGTCGGTAAACTTTTTGCTAAGGTAGTATATTGCCTGCTCTTTTCGACCAGACTCGTCATGTTGCCCCAACACACACCCCATTGAGTTGTCTAACACTGTTAAGTACATAATCAAGGGTCTTCCATCAACTGGTGGCATCAAAATTGGAGGTTCTAGCAGATATCTCTTGATTTCATCAAAGGCAGTCTGGCACTCATCATTCCATTCCATCACCTGATCTTTCTTCAACAACTTGAAGATTGGCTCACAGATGGCAGTTAATTGGGAAATAAATCTTGCAATGTAGTTCAATCGTCCCAAGAAACCTCTAACTTCCTTCTCAGTACGGGGAGCTGGCATCTCTCGTATAGCTTTCACTTTCGCTGGATCTACTTCAATACCTTTTCCACTGACAATAAAACCCAGGAACTTTCCAGATCTAACCCCAAAAGTACACTTGTTCGGGTTCAATCTCAACTTGTATTTCTTCAACCTCTCAAACAATTTATGCAAATGATCAAGATGTTGTTCTTCATTCTGGGATCTGGCTATCATATCATCCACAAACACCTCTATCTCATGATGAATCATATCATGAAACAAAGCCACCATAGCACGCTGATATGTTGCCCCTGCATTCTTCAAACCAAATGGCATCACCTTATAGCAAAAGGTGCCCCACTGTGTAACAAATGTTGTCTTCTCCATGTCTTCAGGAGCCATCTTGATTTTATTGTAACCAGAGAAACCATCCATAAAGGAGAATACCTTGTGCTGAGCAGTGTTGTCTACCAGAACATCAATATGAGGAAGTGGAAAGTCATCTTTGGGGCTGGCTTTGTTCAAATCCCTGTAGTCTACACACATACGTACCTTACCATCTTTCTTAGGAACCGGTAACACATTTGCAACCCACTGAGGATAAGAAGTCACTGCTAAGAACCCTGCATTGAACTGTTTCATTACCTCTGCTTTGATCTTTTCTGACATTTCAGGACGCATACGACGAACCTTCTGCTTCTTTGGACGACAATCTTCTTTTACTGGTAGACGATGAACCACAATGTCTGTATCCAACCCTGGCATATCTTCATAAGACCAAGCAAAGATCTCCACATAGTCACGCAACATCTGAATCAATCTGCTCTTGACACTATCTTCTAAATCAGCCCCTATCTTGACTTCTTTCCTGTTTTCTTCAGTTCCCAAATTCACAACTTCGACTGGCTCTTCATGTGGCTGTATGGCTTTCTCTTCTTGTTGTAACAACCTAGCAAGCTCTACAGGTACTTCACAATCGTCCTCATTTCCGTCTTCAGTTTGATAGATCGGATTCTCGAAATTATAATTGGCAATAGTAGAACTGTTATCAACAGGATCCAGAGTGGATGAGGATCTGCATTTTAGTGATGTGGGTGTGTGTAAGAACACATAGCTGATAAAGCAACAAAATAAAAGAAAAGAAAGACAACGAACACAATATTTACGAAAATGAAACGTCCACTGATTTTTATTGAATGAAGTATGCAAATGAAATGACATCCCGTAACAAGCACACCATTGTGCCCCGGGTAAGGCACAAGGCTTGAAAGTTCAATTGTTCAAGAAATTACAAACTTAAAAGCGACAACACAGTAATAGTATTTACTCCTGACTAAAGGAGATAGGGATAACATCTTCAGCTTTCCAATTATTGAGTCCAACACCCACAGTAGGAAAAATCCAAGCATCCAGGTTGTAGTCTTCATCATAGTCACCCACAACATTGATCTGGTCTTTCATAACCCCCTGATTGGTGATACGAACAGCACGAGCACGACGAACAGCCTTCTGGGACTCTGCAGTGAAACCCAAACCAAACTTGTCAGACTTGTATGGGATATCAGGAAGCTGACCCCAAATAGTACAACCACCTTCATCCACCACAGCTCTAGCATCTTTGAGGGAGGCCATTGCCATTGTTGGAGGTATTCTGATAACCACAGGAACTTTCTTGACGACAGGAGGAGCTACATAATCATTAACAATCCAAGGAACCACTTCAAATGTCTGACATGGAGTTTCAACGTATTCACCTTCCATTTCCAGATACTTGAAGGTATTCACATGGCTGACAAAATATTCTTCTTCTCCATAGACAGTAACAACCTTTCCTTCTACCGGATATCTCAGCTTCTGATGTAATGTAGAGGTTACAGCACCTGCCCCATGGATCCAGGGACGACCAAGCAAACAAGAGTAAGAAGGACGAATATCCATCACATAAAATGTAGCATTAAAAATCTGAGAACCAACTTTGATTGGGAGATCAATTTCCCCATGCACTACTCTTCTAGAACCATCAAAAGCCTTCACCACAATACTACTGGGCTTCAGCACAGCATCTTCAGGACTCAGCTTATTCAGGACTTCCTTGGGCAACACATTCAGAGAGGAACCATTGTCTATCAATACATGTGACAGGGTAGTGCCCCTGCATTCAATTGAGATATGCAGAGCCTTGTTATGATCCCTTTTGGCAGGGGTCAAATCAGCATCAGAAAATCCTAACCCATTATCATAGGTCAGGTGGGCAACACAATTCTCAAACTAGTCAACAGAAATTGCATTGGGTACATGAGCAATTTTCAGAAACTTGATCAAAGATTTTGCATGAGCTTCAGAACATAACAACAAGGACAACATAGAAATCTTTGAGGGAGTATGCCCCAACTGATCAACAATGTCATAATCACTCTTGCGAATGATTTTCAATACTTCTTCCATCTGCTTAGAGAGATCATCAGCAGCCGGCACATCAGTAGATACAGGTTCAATAACAGGACCTTTTCTCCGAGCATCAGTAGTGGAGGTGGCAGCAGGAGTAACTGCATTCTTTGAAGTAACTGGAGGAGAGAAAACTCTTCCGCTTCGTGTGATCTTACTAGATCCAGCAATATTATCAACATCAACAGGCACATCAGCTAAGGGCTCCTGCTTAACACCATGGATGTAAACATCAGACCCATAATGCCAAGGCACAGCTTTATCAGACGCATACGGAATAGGACCAGGAGTAGTAATGACCATAGGAGCCACTCTGGCTTCAGCAACAACCTTCACAGGACCTTCAGCAGTAATCTTGATTGGACCCTTATGAGTGATTTTAACAGGTCCCTTTGAAGTGATCCTTACCGGTACTTTATCAACCGTGTCAACCTCTTCAATCTTCCTACCATTAGTAATATGATCCACCATACTTTCTACAGACGACAGAGTCCTCTCAAACACTATAGTATACTTATCCATGAGACGCTGAATTCCATCTCTCAATCTCCAACAACTATCCGGCTTATAGGTACAATACAAACAATCTTCACGACAACCTGGAAAGAACCCAGCTTGCACTAACTTCTTCTTGATAACAGACAATAGTGTGGTCAACTCCGCAACTGAATAGATATGTAAATCTTCATCAATGGCATTGACAGTCTTCTCGTGATTTGGCATGGGAGCAGTAATCACATTTGGAGTACCCGGAGGGTCAAACTCAATCTCTCCAGCCTCAATCATATCTTGAATTTTGTTCTTCAAGACCCAGCAGCTATTAGTATCATGTCCCTGACAGTTTGAATGATATGCACATCGTGCATTGGGATTGTACCTGGGAGAGGTAACATTAGGATTCTGAGGAGCCTCTTTCAAAGTAATAAGTTCAGCCTTCAACAAATGTTGCAATGCCTGAGCCATTGACATGTTGATCTTAGTGAACTGCCTTCTAGCCCTCTGTTGGTTGCCCTGTGGCTGCTCTGTTGTTGTAGGAGTTAGATTTGAAATATGAACTGCACTAACAGACTGATGCCTTCTATTACGATCAGGCTGACCATAAACAACATTGGATTCTTTCTTCCCAGTGGGAGGCTTCTTTGCAGTACCTGATGAAGAAGTACCCACTTGGATTTTGCCACTCTTTATACCATTTTCCACGCGCTCTCCTGTCATTATCAACTCAGTGAAGCCAGATGATGAGCTTCCAATGAGATGACTGTAAAAAGGACCATTCAGCGTACACATGAACATATCAACCAATTCCCTGTCAGTTAAAGGGGGTTGAACTCTTCCAGCTAAATCTCTCCACTTCTGAGCATACTCCTTGAAACTTTCTTTGGCACCCATAGACATGCTTTGCAGTTGCATGCTGTAACACGGTGGGAGAACTGACTTTAGTTATGTTGCGGATAGCAAGAGTCGCCACCGACTTTTATTTTATCCAAAGGAAAGGCATAAAAGAACAGGAAAGACCTTTTAAAAGATTTTTGGGTCCGGGGGGTAGGTTATGTAAAGGGAAGGTATTAGCACCCTTTACATCCATGGTTATCCATGGGCTCTTAGTTACTTAGCTCACTTTGAATTGTTTTTGAAAACGTGAAGTGTGTGAATAGAAATTTTCATAAGAGTTTAATAATGATCCATGTACGGATGCGTAAAAAACTTGTGTTTGAAAATTGTTTGAAACTTTGTGAAATGTTTGAAATTGTTTTGAAGTGTTTTTGAAATATGAGCAAGTAACTATGAGGAACCTACCCTAAAGTTTAAGTCTTTCTGTTCTTTATCCTTTAAATGGTAAGACTATCCCTATTATTAAGGAATAGGTAGTCATTACCTTGGATGTTAGGGACAAGTGAGGGACATCTGTTTATAAAGGCAACTGTAGGGTGTATTAAGCATTTTGGAGGGACTGTCATCATTATTCGAAAGGGACAAGATCATTTATGAAAGGAAACCATTTAAGGGACTTGATCTTTGATTATGAAGGGACTAGATGACTTTTCTTTTAAGGGACTTTTGCTTTATACACCCCACTTAACCTTTTAATTAGGCAACATTGAGAGGCAACCCTAGAAAGTGAGATGGCGATCAAAGATCGACTTACGTGTGTGAGTGTTTAATTTTATATTTATCTTATAATTTAAATGATCTAAATTCAATTTTAAATATCATACATATTTACACTCCCTATTTTTACTAACCATAACATAAAATTAAATAAATTAAATATTACAAAAAATTACACCAAGGAGCAATTGCAACAATGATAATAAACAATTAAAATAGATAGCAAAATAAATAAATAAATAAGCAAAATATAATAAGTAAAATAATTAAGCAATTTAATTGGGTTAGTAATAATAATTAAAAAATAAATAAGGTTAGGAATAACCATGATTTGTAATAATAATAATAATTAAAATAAATGGGGTTAGCAAAAATATTATAAGAACATAATTAAAATAATAAGCAAAAAGAATAATATAATAATTAAAAGATTAGATTTTAATATGGACAATTATTTAAAAATAAAAGAAAATATGAACAATTAAGTAATTATTATAACATTTTGAATTATATACAAATTATTAAATTATTTTTAAACATATTATAATTACAAGATTAAATTAGCATAGATTCAATTATTTCTAAAAATTATTTATATATATAATTTAGATTATAAACAAATTATAGAAATAATTACATATTATAAAAAAAAAATTGATTATAATTGTATTTACAAAAATTCAATTATATTAAACAATATATATACATGATAATTATATTTACAAAAAATTAGAAAATAAAATTAGGTTTTTTAGTTGTTTAGAGAAAAATAAATTAGGGTTTGTTTTATTTACAAAATTAATTTAATATACATATTATAATCTAAATACATAATAATAAAAAAAAAAAATTTGAATTAAGAAAAATAATGTTAGAGTTTTAGAAAACATTGAATATATATTTATAGAATTATTTAATTATATCTATGATTATTAATAAAAATAAAATCAATTAAACAAAATAGAAAAAGAAGCAAAAAATTGAAACTTACCTGGCTGGGGTTTAAACCCAGGACATTCTGCTTGCCAGCAACAACACCCACCACCAGGCCATCATGCGCGCAAGCAATAAAAAGGAGAGTGGAATTGGTTTTATGCGCTCAACCTGAAAAATCAGGAAAAAAAAGGAAAACAAGCAAAAGGCCTGGGGGATTCGAACCCAGGACCTTATACACAAACACACAAGTACATAACCATTCCAGCTAGATGAGCGCGTCTGATATTGGAATGGCAAGAAGGCATAATATATTAAGCTTCATGTTTAACCTGAAAAAATAGGAAAAATTTGTACCAGGCCAGGATTCGAACACAGGTCCTTTAGCCAAACTCACACTAGCCTTACCACTGGGACAAGCTGCACGCTTGTGATATTAAACAAACAATAAAACATAAAATATTTAAAATAAAATTCAAATTTTCCAGAACACGCGCAGGCCAGCTTCATCTTCAACCTCAGATTCGTAGGATTACCTGCGAATTTTGCCATGAACCTACTTGTGAATTTTCATGCACACAAAACCTGTGTTTTTCAAACCACCATCAAACAGCACCAATTTATCAAATTAGAGACATCTTTGAATCCCTTGCAACCTGTACAATCTAATTATGCCCATAGAATTCATTTATATTGTGTGAATCGAATAACCCTATTTTAGAGCTCTAAACCCTAAACATGGCATGTTCACGATTCGGCCATAACTCTTCACCAAACGATCCAGAATTCATCTATAGCTAATAACAAACATCAATATATCATCAAAATTCATTATCAATCAGTAAACATGGTGATTCGAAAAAAAATATATGAAGCACATGGATGATGCGGTTTATGCATTATGGAGTGTATTGACTGCAAATAAGAGTTGGGATCCACTCAATGATGTCCAAGGATCACTGCTGTGTCTTTAGTTTGCCTTCAAATGCCTTGGAATGTAGAAACCGAATTTGAGTTTTTGCTTGAATTTTTGAAGTGAGAAACTTACTCTTGAGGATGTGAAATTCATCCCTTGTGCTAGGTTTGTGCTAAGTACTTATAGGACAATGTATTAGGTCAGAAAAATTGATCACTTGTGTGGAAATTTTGATCTAAAAAGATTAAAAAAGATGGCCTTTTAAAAATCAAATATTTTGTATAAACACTTGCTATTTTGGTATGATTCTCATTACTCTTGTATCAATCAAGTCTAAATGTGATTTAAGACTTTCTAGAAACCAAATCAAAATTAATTTTCATTATTTGATATTTTATTTGAATTTAAAATGATTTTTTAATATAAAAATCATAATAAATAAAAAAAATGAATAAAATTATGAATAAATCAATTTAATTTCGTGCAAGATGTTTTGATGTGGATTGGGTCATTATTTAGCAAGCCCATTTGGAAGAAATTGGTTTTAGACCTCCATTTTCCTCATAAACCAACCCAAAATTTCCCAACTTTGCAAGGGCACACATCCTTCAATTTTAATGATATGAGGGTGTTATTGGACATTTTGGAAAGCTTAAAGAGTCCTCTAAACAACCCCACTGGTTTCATGTCCATATCATTTACCAATCTCAAGTTATGCCCTTTTGAAGTTGTTGACTTTTTGTTGACTTTCAAAAGGACCTATAATGTCTTAGCTCATACCTTCCAAATGAAGCATTTTTGGGCTTGGCTTGTGAGACACAAAGTTGTAGAGAATTCAATTTCCTTCAAAATGAGCTTTGGATGGAGACTTGTTGATGAAGCATGTGAAAGTTATGGCTGGTCAAAGTTCAGTTGACTTTTACTGAGGAAACCCTAATTTAGAAACTCCTGATTCTTGATGATCTGGAATCTCCTTGATGAATCATGATCAACCCTTGATAAAATGATGAATTTTACTTCATATACTTGATGTTGGCAAAAAATCATGAAGTTTGACTTTGGTTTGACCACAGTTGACCTTAGTTTGACTTTTTAACTGCTTTGACTGATTTTGACTTATCTGATCATCTAACTGAGCAAACTTTTGAGAAAAGTCTTGAAACTTGTCATGGTTTTTTTTACACACATATAAGATGTTATGAAGCTCACTTGAAGTCTTGGAAGTTCATTTAGCCTGATTAAAGTCAAAACCCTAGTTTTGGATGCACTGCTTAGGAGGTGCATTGTCTGAGGGAATTGTCAACTCTTCTGACCAATTGTGAATTTTGTGAACCTTGTGAACCATCATAAAATGTCTTGTGAACCTCATGGGAGGTATTTTGAACCTTGTGAACCTTGTGAACCTCATAAAGTAGCTTGTAGACTTCATGAACATCATGAAAGGTCTTGTAAGCATTGTGAATCTTGTGAACCTTGTGAACCTCATAAAGTGACTTGTAGACTTCATGAACTTCATGAAAGGTCTTGTATTGTGAGGGAAAATCTTGGGGTGCAACAGCTGCCCCTGTTCAATTTTCTGAAACCTGAGGGGTTAGATTGGTATGTTTGCCAGTCGTGACCTGGAAGGTTGAAGGGGATTGAACACAAAAGCCCAAAAATTTGTACTCACCGGTGCGTAAACTGATATTGATGGTTGGTTGTATATGCTGGAGTGGGCTTAAAGATGCCACTTGGAAGAACTGGAGATGGGCTTAGAGATGCCATCTAAAGAACTGGATATGGGCTTAGAGATTCCATCTAAAGAACTGGATGTGATGATAGCTTTGTGTTGATACTGGATCTTAGTACTAGGTCTTCGTATAGGCCGTCTCTGAATTGTTTATAATTTGCATTTGTTGAATAGACCAGTAGAAATAAACTTTCGTGACGATTATCTCTTCTGGAAATATCTTGGATTAGGGAATAGATCTTTTTACAGACCGTTTGCCTACTCTCCAAGGTCAAAAGGAATTGTTCTTCTGAAAAATATCTTGAACCAGGGAATGGATCTTTTTACAGACCGTTTGCCTGCTATTCAAGGCCAGAAAGATGAAATCTTCTGGAAATATCCTGGATTAGGGAATGGATCTTCTTACAGACCGTTTGCCTACTCTCCGAGGACAAAAAAAAGTGTCAGGATTAAATCCTGAAAATATCCTGGATTAGGGAATGGATCTTCTTACAGACCGTTTGCCTACTCTCCGAGGAAATAGATTAAATCTTCTGAAAATATCTTGCACCAGGGAATGGATCTTTTTACAGACCGTTTGCCTACTCTCCAAGGTCAAAAGAACGTCAGGATTTGTTCTTCTGAAAAATATCTTGAACCAGGGAATGGATCTTTTTACAGACCGTTTGCCTGCTATTCAAGGCCAGAAAGATGAAATCTTCTGGAAATATCCTGGATTAGGGAATGGATCTTCTTACAGACCGTTTTCCTACTCTCCGAGGAAGATAGATTAAATCTTCTGAAAAATATCTTGAACCAGGGAATGGATCTTTGTACAGACCGTTTGCCTACTCTCCAAGGTCAAAAGAACGTCAGGATTTGTTCTTCTGAAAATTATCTTGAACCAGGGAATGGATCTTTTTACATACCGTTTGCCTGCTATTCAAGGCCAGAAAGATGAAATCTTCTGGAAATATCCTGGATTAGGGAATGGATCTTCTTACAGACCGTTTGCCTACTCTCCGAGGAAGATAGATTAAATCTTCTGAAAAATATCTTGAACCAGGGAATGGATCTTTGTACAGACCGTTTGCCTACTCTCCAAGGTCAAAAGAACGTCAAGATTTGTTCTTCTGAAAAATATCTTGAACCAGGGAATGGATCTTTTTACAGACCGTTTGCCTGCTATTCAAGGCCAGAAAGATGAAATCTTCTGGAAATATCCTGGATTAGGGAATGGATCTTCTTACAGACCGTTTGCCTACTCTCCGAGGAAGATAGATTAAATCTTCTGAAAAATATCTTGAACCAGGGAATGGATCTTTGTACAGACCGTTTGCCTGCTATTCAAGACCAGATAGATGAAATCTTCTGGAAATATCCTGGATTAGGGAATGGATCTTCATACAGACCGTTTGCCTACTCTCCGAGGACAAAAAAGTATCAGGATTAACTCCTGAAAATATCCTGGATTAGGGAATGGATCTTCTTACAGACCGTTTGCCTATTCTCCGAGGACATCTTGAGTAATGTATAGATCATTTCTGACCTGTCGTAAATTGTTGATGCTGTTTTATCTGCATGTAACTATCCTGCAAGGAGAATGTTAGTTTATGTTATATGTATGCATACATAGTATGATGCACCTAAGTAAATGTATTATGTATTTAGGGATATGTATGTTATGGTATGATGTAAATGATGTATGTATGATATGATGCTGCCTGAAGCGTCTGGATATCTTCGTATAACAACTGCTGGCCAGGGAAAATAAATCCCGATTCGTTGTTGCAGAATATGAGGAACTTGTTCCCGTCTTGTTTGATAATATATTATACATAACCTTCCGTCTGCTGGGGATAGTAAGGTATAGATAACCTCCTGTCTGCTAGGGATAGTAAAGTATACATAACCTTTGTCTTCGTTTGATAGTAGGGTAGATATAACCTCCCGTCTTCGTTCGTCGTACTCTTATTGAAAAGTAAATTCCCGTATATCCGTATGAGGATAAAAGAGATGGATATAAATTCCAGGGGAGATGTGACTTTATGAAGATGGATTTGTCCTACTGAGGGTTTGTAGCTGTTTTGTAAAGATGAACCAGTGAAGCTTCATTGAAATCCTTCCCTCGTTCGTCCTTGGTAAATACTATTACTGCGTTTTCATGCATTTCTGGTAAACATCAATCATATTAAGCATACATACATTCAAACACAACTAATGGACGTTTCGCTTAGGGTAAAAGTAAATCTGGATTCAGAGGGAAAAGTAAAGTTGAACTTGAAAACATAATTGTTTCAACTTCGAGAGTGTATAACCAATTGGATTTGGAGCTCCTGAAATTTTTAACTTTCCTGAATACCTTCCAACAATTCTCATAGCTGGATCTGAAGACATGATACTGACACCATCTGATATTACTGGCGTAGACAATTAATTTCCACAATGGCTTCTGCTGAGAATCTAATATCAAGGTAACACAATGAGAGGAACGTGTCTTCAAATTGTGATGGACCATATACGCTTCGGATACTAGATTTGAAAAGAAAGCATTGCCCCTTGGTTGGGGATGAATTGTCCCATAATGGAAGTATCTGAAATGAGCTACCTCAAGAGAAACAAGCAGAATGCCCCATAAGCATATGCCCCTGGCATCATGAACTTTGCAGTGTTACCCTTGGTAATTCAAATATATGAGAAAAGTTGCCTCTGGCTATTAAGCATTGTTGGATCTGGAACTGGTTGCCCTGAATGATTTGAACAGTAACTTGGTATGCCCCCTTGATTAGGAAACAATGACCATGCCCCTGGCATTATGAATTCTGTAATGTTACCCTTGGCACTTCAGGTAGATGGGGAGATCTGCCTCTGGCTGCTTAAACATAGTTGAATCTTGTCCTGATTGCCCCAAATGAGTTAGGCAGTATCATGGTCTGCCCCCTTGATTGGGAGATAATGATTATGCCCCTTTGTATACATGGACTTTGATCCAGGAAGCAACTTTGTTTATCGGAAGGACTTTGGTTCATTGAACATTCATCCTGTAAGTTTCTCCATTTGTCAAACACTCAGGTATATGCAAACAAATATATTCAAAAATGCAATGCTTATGTCTGTCTTGAAGTTTTTGAAAAAGAATTATTTTAAAACTTTTTTTTTAGAAAACTGTGATATTAACTCAAGTTTTATAATAAGCCCTAAAGGAGTCAGGATACCTTTGTGTAGCAGTATGCTTTCGAACTAACCATGCTTCAGTTAGGACTTTTAAAGGGTTATAACGTGGCTTGGTTCACGGTTTAAGAAACAAAGGATAAAGGCTCAAATTTTATTTGTACCCAACCCAATCTCCATGATGTTCTTCAGTCCTATACTCAGTTAACTTATGCATTGAAGTTCCAAAGAAGTTTGGTATTGTAACACTGATATTTGTGATGGTTCAGAAACCCAAAATTTATTTGAACTTTTAGTCATCTTTCTTTGTCGAGGATTCATAGTGACCTCCCTTTTTTCTTTTTCTTTTTGGCTTTATTATCCCTTCCTTTTGCCTGAACTGTTTATTTCAAGGTTACAGTCAGTGGGATGTCTTAATGTTTTACTAAGTCTCCTTCATAGGTTTTGACTTAGTAAGCTTTTCTTTTGCTGGATATTGACTATCAGGTTTAATGATTACAGAGAACCATCATTAGTTGTGTACAACACAAGCAATTGGCATATTTGAGTTAACTGAGTAACTACCCTGCTCTAGGTTATGAATAAGGGTTTTAATTTGTACGAGAATAAAAACTCCTACTTCATAGGCTCAAAAGGGTTGACTAGGGATTAACTTCCTTATATCTCCACTGTTTAGGAATTGAAACAATGCCTGTACATCGTCAGCATAGTCTGTTCAAAAGCATACTGCCTAATATTATGGTATTGTTTTCGTCATCCTCCCTCTACAGGCTTATAGCTTTATCAGGAGTTAAATATCACAAGATAGAAATAAGAAGCATAATTCAAAATATAGTGGAACGAATGGATTAATTCAAGACAAACATATGCAATGCATTAAAGAAAACAAAAGTTTAACATAATAGTAAGTGTTCAAACAAATAAAAGAAATTACAAATGAAAAATTCAAATATTGTCCCATCCAGTTGGCTGAATGTCCTCAATTGCAATCTGTGAACTTTGAGGAGCAGTATACTTCACCATGAAATCAAATTTACCACTTGGATGTCCCAAGGTGCCCCATATCTCAACAGGAATAGGTAGGCTTCCTTTCTTGCTATACTGGGCAACTTGTCTTGCAGCTTCGGTGTTTGATGGATGATAGTAGAACTCAACTTGACCCTCTGGAGTAACCTCTAGGATTCCTTCGTCAATCAGGTCTTGAATCTTTTTCTTCAATGCCCAACAACTATTAGTATCATGTCCAGGACTGTTGGAGCGGTACTCACACCTTGCCCTGGGATTATAGCGAGGAGAGGAAGTTTTAGGATTTTGAGGAGGATTTTCTAAGGAAATTAGCTTCATCTCCAACAAGCATTGCAGAACTTGTGACATTGGAGTGCTGAACTTGATAAACTGCCTTCTATATTTCTTGTGTTAAGGTGGATTAACCTTATCAGGCCTTTCTTCTTCAACTGAAGAACAATCAATGGCAACCTGTTTCCTACCTTCTTTTATCCTCATCTTCCTTTCAACCAAATCAGCTTGTTTTAATGGAGGTCGACTAACAATTAGATCCCTGACTCCATCACTTTGAAGTTTATGGACAAAGTTTCTTAACTCTTCTTGCCCCTGAGCTAAACATTGAATAAGAACCACCTGGTCATTCATCTGGGTCCTCATTCCTGTCATCTCAGCTTGTAGTTGTTTCAGCTGATCATCCTTGTTGTCCTCAGGACTCTTCTTCTTAGCCAGCAGTGTCTTCAATTCATCTTGCCCCTTGGACAAATTCAGGATCAGCTCTTGGAACTGTGCATTTTGTGCCTGGAGATCCTTAACTGTTTGTTCAAGAGCCATTGCTGAAATAAACAGCGAGAAGATGAGAAACCTGTGCACAATTATAAACCTGTGATGCAATGAAATGATATGTGAATGCATATGCAACGTTTTCAAGGATCGTAGGATTTAAATTTGCTTAGACAAACAAGAAGGTAAACTTTTATTAGTAATAAATTTGTTTTGCCTCTTGGGCTTACAAAAAATGAAATGAGATAAGTACAAAAGATGGGGTTTTAAGTCTCCCATGGACGTTTCCTCTTTGTGTTGAGGTATGAGTTGAGATTCCGTTCCTCGTGAAGTTGCTTTGTTAGTTCTAGGATTCTTTCTTGGCTTGCTTTGTAATGAGCCTCGAAAGTATCCCTTTTCTCCTTCAGTTGGATCCAGGATCTCTGCAAGTCTTCCATATCAGTAGGCATGTCTGGGTGAAGGATGGTATAAGCGGTGTCCCCTTCAGCAACAGGTTCCATGGTAACTGGCAGGATAGCAGGATATGGCATCATGAGAGTCTGAGCACGTGATCACACCCATCTGAGATAAGCTTCCATAGGAATAGTGTACTTAGGCTCCAGTGTCTTGTTGTCAACCCTGTTTACTTTTCCCCATGCTCGTATGAATCTCTGACGGTAACCTTGAAGATCGTTGTTGTAGTCAAACACAATGCCCTGAATCAACATGTCATGTGGACCATCACTCCGAGCGTAACCAAACTGTCGTAAAGCTAGAGAGGGGTTGTAGGTGATGCCTCCTCTTATGCCTAGAAGTGGCACATTAGGAAACTCCCCACAACGGTCAATGATAGTGATGTTCTCCATAGATCTGGAGCACCAATGGATGTCTGAATGAGAAAGTGATATAATTATTTTGGACCATCTGAACCCTTGCTCATTCTTCATTACTGAGCGAGGAAGGTGAGAAATAAACCACCTAGAAAGCAAAGGTATGCAGCACATCAAAGTTCCTCTTGCCCTTGTAGTACGGGTGTGAAGAGAATGTAGGATGTCTCCAAGCAATGTAGGTACAGGATTGTGACTCAGGAATATGTTGATGGCATGAACGTCTATGAACTGATCTGGATTGGGGAATAATACTAAGCCATATATCAGCAAGGCTAAGATCTCCTCAAAAGCATCATAGCTCATAACTTTCAAGAACACTTGAGCTTTATCCATTAATACCTTATCAAGAATACCCTTGACTCCGCTTCTCGTTTCTAGAACAATGTCAGACTTTTTCAGATGTAGAGCTGCAGCAATAACCTCTGGTTTAAGCTCCTTCTCCAAGCCTGTGAAGGGTCTTTGATCAAGAACAGGTATACCTAGAAGTTTATAGAACTCCTCCATTGTAGGAACCAGCTGATAGTCAGGGAATGTAAAACAATGGTGCTTAGGGTCAAAGAACTGAAATAAGACACTCATCATGTCTTCATTGAATCCTGAAGTGACTAGGTCCAGTAGGTGACCATGTCTCTTGATGAACTGGGAATGATCAGACACTTGAGAAACCAACTCTTTAAGCTTGGCAGGTATGCCCACAAAGTTGATCCTGATAGTGTTTCTACGAGCAGAAGCCATGACCTGCAACAAAGAACAAAGATAAATCCTTTGGTCCTTGAAATGGTTAGTGAAAATGCTATGCTTATGATGCATGATGATGTCATGATGTTATGTTCAATCACAAACATGTGGCACACACAAACAAGTCACACAATAGCCCTAGGTTTAAAGGCTTGCATGAGGTTCAAAGGTAAGTACCCTCCCCTGAAGTTTAGATGGTTCATCCTGTCCTATAAAGTAACCAGGTTCTAAGGGATCTCAATATCATTGATCCTTCACAAGGGTGGTTGTTCAGAAGGCAACTTACTTGCCAACCAAAACCCTCCAAGTTTAGAATCTCAATGAGCGTAGTATCGAGTGTCAACCAACTTCAGTCTGCACCAAAGCCGGTTACCTCACTACTTTCTAAAGGCCAAGATGGGATAACTAGGGTTATAATAGTTAGTTAGTGCATTGACAACATATGGAAGCCTCATATTATCCTCAACTTGACTTAAGGAACATAAGCACCAACCAAGAAGTCACACTAACTATGGCCACCAGATCAACCATATCGATATACGTCGTACAGTTTCCTTGGTCTATTGCCATTTACCTAAGGTACACTAGATCCGGGTTAGGACCTTTCACACATAAGAGCACCCCAACAAGATAATATAAAGCAAACAAGGCAAACAATTTAAAATGACCTAATTCCGAAGGGTACCCCTCTTAAATTTAAATCCCCAACAGAGTCGCCAGTTCTGTAACACGGTGGGAGAACTGACTTTAGTTATGTTGCGGATAGCAAGAGTCGCCACCGACTTTTATTTTATCCAAAGGAAAGGCATAAAAGAACATGAAAGACCTTTTAAAAGATTTTTGGGTCCGGGGGGTAGGTTATGTAAAGGGAAGGTATTAGCACCCTTTACATCCATGGTTATCCATGGGCTCTTAGTTACTTAGCTCACTTTGAATTGTTTTTGAAAACGTGAAGTGTGTGAATAGAAATTTTCATAAGAGTTTAATAATGATCCATGTACGGATGCGTAAAAAACTTGTGTTTGAAAATTGTTTGAAACTTTGTGAAATGTTTGAAATTGTTTTGAAGTGTTTTTGAAATATGAGCAAGTAACTATGAGGAACCTACCCTAAAGTTTAAGTCTTTCTGTTCTTTATCCTTTAAATGGTAAGACTATCCCTATTATTAAGGAATAGGTAGTCATTACCTTGGATGTTAGGGACAAGTGAGGGACATCTGTTTATAAAGGCAACTGTAGGGTGTATTAAGCATTTTGGAGGGACTGTCATCATTATTCGAAAGGGACAAGATCATTTATGAAAGGCAACCATTTAAGGGACTTGATCTTTGATTATGAAGGGACTAGATGACTTTTCTTTTAAGGGACTTTTGCTTTATACACCCCACTTAACCTTTTAATTAGGCAACATTGAGAGGCAACCCTAGAAAGTGAGATGGCGATCAAAGATCGACTTACGTGTGTGAGTGTTTAATTTTATATTTATCTTATAATTTAAATGATCTAAATTCAATTTTAAATATCATACATATTTACACTCCCTATTTTTACTAACCATAGCATAAAATTAAATAAATTAAATATTACAAAAAATTACACCAAGGAGCAATTACAACAATGATAATAAACAATTAAAATAGATAGCAAAATAAATAAATAAATAAGCAAAATATAATAAGTAAAATAATTAAGCAATTTAATTGGGTTAGTAATAATAATTAAAAAATAAATAAGGTTAGGAATAACCATGATTTGTAATAATAATAATAACTAAAATAAATGGGGTTAGCAAAAATATTATAAGAACATAATTAAAATAATAAGCAAAAAGAATAATATAATAATTAAAAGATTAGATTTTAATATGGACAATTATTTAAAAATAAAAGAAAATATGAACAATTAAGTAATTATTATAACATTTTGAATTATATACAAATTATTAAATTATTTTTAAACATATTATAATTACAAGATTAAATTAGCATAGATTCAATTATTTCTAAAAATTATTTATATATATAATTTAGATTATAAACAAATTATAGAAATAATTACATATTATAAAAAAAAATTGATTATAATTGTATTTACAAAAATTCAATTATATTAAACAATATATATACATGATAATTATATTTACAAAAAATTAGAAAATAAAATTAGGTTTTTTAGTTGTTTAGAGAAAAATAAATTAGGGTTTGTTTTATTTACAAAATTAATTTAATATACATATTATAATCTAAATACATAATAATAATAAAAAAATAATTTTTGAATTAAGAAAAATAATGTTAGAATTTTAGAAAACATTGAATATATATTTATAGAATTATTTAATTATATCTATGATTATTAATAAAAACAAAATCAATTAAACAAAATAGAAAAAGAAGCAAAATATTGAAACTTACTGATGGGCTAAAGACGTGTCTAATTATGCGTCTAGCGGTATCTTAACTGCAAGTGCACAGCCTATCGAAGTAATATTTAAGATTATCGATCCACAGGGATTCTATGGTTACTTAGTGCTAGATGAACTTCTAGTTTAGCTAAGGTGAATGGTTGTCACGATATTTTTTTTGTTGATTTTAGAATATTAAAGGCGAAATTAAATTTAAGTTTTAATGAAATGATACTAAGGCGGTCGGTATGTAATTATACTAACTTAGGTGGGTCAATCTAACCTAGGCTTATAAAGATGTTTACTTAATCTATTCGGTAGAGGTTACCAACTTAAATACCCTCAACTCACACTCTCGTGGTCTTATCTCAGGTCTTACCCCTAAAGCCCTATGCCTGCTCTTGCTAGCCCATAAGTGTTTAGAGACAATTTTTGGAAACTAAATAATTCTAATTTATTTTAAAGCGCTCTCGCTGTGTTTAATTTAAATGCCTAACTTTAGCTATCTGGTTAAAATCTCACACTCTCGTGGTCTTGACCTAACCTAATACTCTTTTCTTACTCTCGTAACGAAAAGGTCGATTTAATTAAAAAGTATCAGCCAGAATGTTAAGTTATTAATTATTTTAAGCCTATGATTAAATTTTATCGATTAAGCTTGTTTTAATTACATACCGCCCTAAGATAATTAGCTACTCATTGATGTTGAACCAGACAGAGACAGAAAATTAAATAATAAAATACTCATGGCAGAAAAATAAATAAACATCATAAAAATTAAAATTGCAATATTATAAGAAACCTAGTTAACAAATATTAAAGTAGACTCCTTCTTCCACAGACCGGAAAGCTTGGAGTTGTTGACGGAAATTGAAAATAAACGAATGCTGAAGGTTTAGAAACAAATAAATGTATAACAATTTCCTGATGTTGGAAATTGTTATATGTTTGGGTTGGATACAATAAGAAAGAAAACGGAAAATAATGCAGAAAATAGAAACTGGTTCGTAAAACAATTCGGCAGAGCTTCCGCAGAAATTCGAATAAAAAAATGCTCTGTGTGTTCTTCATAAAACTAATGCTATTTATAGAAGAGTGATTTTGGGCTTTTTGGCTGAGTGTTGCATGGGCCTCGTAGGAGAAGTTGCATAATTCTAGGAACGTGGCATGCAGGTCAATATGGAAAGTAGCAGCTTTACACGCACGTCCTATGACCAAGTCTGGTCAAATAACCTACTTTTACCCTTGTCACGGTCGTGACAAGGTCTTCACGTTCGTAACTTGTGGCTTTTAAGTGTCACGGTCGTGACAATGTTGTGACGATCGTGAGGCCTTCTTTTGGGGTGTCACGGTCGTGACACCTTGGTGACGACCGTGACTGCAACAATTTATGCAGTCTTTTGCAGGCTTCTTCATTTCTTCATCTTTCTATGGTTTCTTTTGTTCCTTTTGCTCTTAATTCATGATTTAGCTCCATATAATGATGTTCCTGCAAAATGGTAAGAAAAACTCGAGAATTCGAGTGTTAAAACGGTGAATATGCGATAAAACGTTAATGAAATCTAGCAAAATAATCGATATGTTTTCTCGTTATCACTTACCTGGCTGGGGTTTGAACCCAGGACATTCTGCTTGCCAGCAACAACACCCACCACCAGGCCATCATGCGCGCAAGCAATAAAAAGGAGAGTGGAATTGGTTTTATGCGCTCAACCTGAAAAATCAGAAAAAAAGGAAAACAAGCAAAAGGCCTGGGGGATTCGAACCCAGGACCTTATACACAAACACACAAGTACATAACCATTCCAGCTAGTTGAGCGCGTCTGATATTGGAGTGGCAAGAAGGCATAATATATTAAGCTTCATGTTTAACCTGAAAAAATAGGAAAAATTTGTACCAGGCCAGGATTCGAACACAGGTCCTTTAGCCAAACTCACACTAGCCTTACCACTGGGACAAGCTGCACGCTTGTGATATTAAACAAACAATAAAACATAAAATATTTAAAATAAAATTCAAATTTTCCAGAACGCGCGCAGGCCAGCTTCATCTTCAATCTCAGATTCGTAGGATTACCTGCGAATTTTGCCATGAACCTACTTGCGAATTTTCATGCACACAAAATCTGTGTTTTTCAAACCACCATCAAACAGCACCAATTTATCAAATTAGAGACATCTTTGAATCCCTTGCAACCTGTACAATCCAATTATGCCCATAGAATTCATTTATATTGTGTGAATCGAATAACCCTATTTTAGAGCTCTAAACCCTAAACATGGCATGTTCACGATTCGGCCATAACTCTTCACCAAACAATCCAGAATTCATCTATAGCTAATAACAAACATCAATATATCATCAAAATTCATTATCAATCAGTAAATATGGTGATTCGGAAAAAAAAATATGAAGCACATGGATGGTGCGGTTTATACATTATGGAGTGTATTGACTGCAAATAAGAGTTGGGATCCACTCAATGATGTCCAAGGATCACTGTTGTGTCTTTAGTTTGCCTTCAAATGCCTTGGAATGTAGAAACCGAATTTGAGTTTTTGCTTGAATTTTTGAAGTGAGAAACTTACTCTTGAGGCTGTGAAATTCGTCCCTTGTGCTAGGTTTGTGCTAAGTACTTATAGGACAATGTATTAGGTCAGAAAGATTGATCACTTGTGTGGAAATTTTGATCTAAAAAGATTCAAAAAGATGGCCTTTTAAAAATCAAATATTTTGTATAAACACTTGCTATTTTGATATGATTCTCATTACTCTTGTATCAATCAAGTCTAAATGTGATTTAAGACTTTCTAGAAACCAAATCAAAATTAATTTTCATTATTTGATATTTTATTTGAATTTAAAATGATTTTTTAATATAAAAATCATAATAAATAAAAACAAAATGAATAAAATTATGAATAAATCAATTTAATTTCGTGCAAGATGTTTTGATGTGGATTGGGTCATTATTTAGCAAGCCCATTTGGAAGAAATTGGTTTTAGACCTCCATTTTCCTCATAAACCAACCCAAAATTTCCCAACTTTGCAAGGGCACACATCCTTCAATTTTAATGCTATGAGGGTGTTCTTGGACATTTTGGAAAGCCTAAAGAGTCCTCTAAACAACCCCACTGGTTTCATGTCCATATCATTTACCAATATCAAGTTATGCCCTTTTGAAGTTGTTGACTTTTTGTTGACTTTCAAAAGGACCTATAATGTCTTAGCTCATACCTTCCAAATGAAGCATTTTTGGGCTTGGCTTGTGAGACACAAAGTTGTAGAGAATTAAATTTCCTTCAAAATGAGATTTGGATGGAGACTTGGTGATGAAGCATGTGAAAGTTATGGCTGGTCAAAGTTCAGTTGACTTTTACTGAGGAAACCCTAATTTAGAAACTCCTGATTCTTGATGATCTGGAATCTCCTTGATGAATCATGATCAACCCTTGATCAAATGATGAATTTTACTTCATATACTTGATGTTGGCAAAAAATCATGAAGTTTGACTTTGGTTTGACCATAGTTGACCTTAGTTTGACTTTTTAACTGCTTTGACTGATTTTGACTTATCTGATCATCTGACTGAGCAAACTTTTGAGAAAAGTCTTGAAACTTGTCATGGGTTTTTTTACACATATATAAGATGTTATGAAGCTCACTTGAAGTCTTGGAAGTTCATTTAGCCTGATTAAAGTCAAAACCCTAGTTTTGGATGCACTGCTTAGGAGGTGCATTGTCTGAGGGAATTGTCAACTCTTCTGACCAATTGTGAATTTTGTGAACCTTGTGAACCATCATAAAATGTCTTGTGAACCTCATGGGAGGTATTTTGAACCTTGTGAACCTTGTGAACCTCATAAAGTAGCTTGTAGACTTCATGAACCTCATGAAAGGTCTTGTAAGCATTGTGAATCTTGTGAACCTTGTGAACCTCATAAAGTGACTTGTAGACTTCATGAACTTCATGAAAGGTCTTGTATTGTGAGGGAAAATTTTGGGGTGCAACACATGCGAGTGGGAGCTAAGTCAGCATTGTATTGATACTGCTTATAGAAAGCTTCAGCAAGATCATTCCAATCCCTGATGTTGACACTCTCCAATTGATAATACCACTCCAATTGAGCTCCAGATAAGCTCTCTTGGAAAAAATGGATCCACAACTTCTTATCAGCAGTGTGAGGTTGAATTCTTCTGACATAAGACCTTAGATGCAGCTTGGGACAAGAGACCCCATCATAAACAACAAAGGTAGGAATCTTGAAACCAATGGGTATGACTACCCCAGATATCAGACTCAAATCTTCAAAATCCAGCCCAGATGACTTCTGTAACTCCATAGCATCCATCCTATCCACCAGCATCTTGAATTTGTCTTCATTAGGCTCATGGTAGTAATTAGCCTCAGAATCAGAGTCCCCCATAGTGTTGTGGAGACTGCCTCCCTCTTTTTCAGACTCTTCAGATTCATAGTCTTCAACTGGTTCTTTGGTCTTGGCAAGACCTTTGAACCTTCTTCCCATGTTGATCAGGCCACCTGACCTTCTAGTCTTCTTAGTCTTCTTGGCCAGCAGTGTCTTCAATTCATCCTGCCCCTTGGTCAGGTTCAGGATCAGCTCTTGGAACTGTGCATTTTGTGCCTGGAGATCCTTAACTGTTTGTTCAAGAGCCATTGCTGAAATAAACAGCGAGAAGATGAGAAACCTGTGCACAATTATAAACCTGTGATGCAATGAAATGATGTATGAATGCATATGCAATGTTTTCAAGGACCGCAGGATTTAAATTTGCTTAAACAAACAAGAAGGTAAACCTTTATCAGTAATAAATTTGTTTGCACCTTGGGCTTACAAAAAAAATGAAATGAAATAAGTACAAAAGATGGAGTTTTAAGTCTCCCATGGACGTTTCCTCTTTGTGTTGAGGTATGAGTTGAGATTCCGTTCCTCGTGAAGTTGCTTTGTTAGTTCCAGGATTCTTTCTTGGCTTGCTTTGTAATGAGCCTCGAAAGTATCCCTTTGCTCCTTCAGTTGGATCCAGGATCTCTGCAAGTCTTCCATATCAGTAGGCATGTCTGGGTGAAGGATGGTATAAGAAGTGTCTCCTTCAGCAACAGGTTCCATGGTAACTGGCAGGATAGCAGGATATGGCATCATGAGAGTCTGAGCACGAGATCGCACCCATCTGAGATAAGCCTCCATAGGAATAGTGTACTTAGGCTCCAGTGTCTTGCTGTCAACCCTGTTTACTTTTCCCCAGGCTCGTATGAATCTCTGACGGTAACCTTGAAGATCGTTGTCGTAGTCAAACACAATGCCCTGGATTAACATGTCATGTGGACCATCACTCCGAGCGTAACCAAACTGTCGTAAAGCTAGAGAGGGGTTGTAGGTGATGCCTCCTCTTATGCCTAGAAGTGGCACATTAGGAAAATCCCCACAACGGTCAATGATGGTGACATTCTCCATAGATCTGGAGCACCAATGGATACCTGAATGCGAGAGTGACATGATCCTTTTGGACCACCTGAACCCTTGCTCATTCTTCATCACTGAACGAGGAAGGTGAGAAATAAACCACCTAGAGAGTAAAGGTATGCAACACATCAAAGTTCCTCTTGCCCTTGTAGTACGAGTATGAAGAGAATGCGGGATGTCTCCAAGCAATGTAGGCACTGGATTGTGACTCAGGAATATGTTGATGGCATGACCGTCTATGAACTGATCTGGATTGGGGAACAATACTAAGCCATAAATCAGCAAGGCTAAGACCTCCTCAAAAGCATCATAGCTCATAGCCTTCAAGAACACTTGAGCTTTATCCATTAGCACCTTAGCAAGAATACCTTTGACTCCGCTTCTCGTTTCTAGAACAATGTCAGACTTCTTCAGATGTAGAGCTGCAACAATAACCTCTGGTTTAAGCTCCCTCTCCAAGCCTGTGAAGGGTCTTTGATCAAGAACAGGTATACCCAGTAGTTTAGAGAACTCTTCCATTGTAGGAACCAGCTGATAGTCAGGGAATGTAAAGCAATGGTGCTTAGGGTCAAAGAACTGAAACAGAACACTCATCATGTCTTCATTGAACCCTGAAGTGACTAGATCCAATAGGTGACCATGTCTCTTGATGAACTGGGAATGATCAGACACTTGAGAAACCAACTCTTTAAGCTTAGAAGGTATGCCCACAAAGTTGATCTTGATGGTGTTTCTACGAGCAGAAGCCATGACCTACAACAAAGAACAAAGATAAATCCTTTGGTCCTTGAAATGGTTAGTGAAAATGCTATGCTTATGATGCATGATGATGTCATGATGTTATGCTCAATCACAAACATGTGGCACACACAAACAAGTCACACAATGGCCCTAGGTTTAAAGGCTTGCATGAGGTTCAAAGGTAAGTACCCTCCCCTGAAGTTAGTTGGTTCATCCTGTCCTATAAAGTAACCATGTTCTAAGGGATCTCAATATCATTGATCCTTCACAAGGGTGGTTGTTCAGTGGGTAACTTACTTGCCAACCAAAACTCTCCAAGTTTAGAATCTCAATGAGCGTAGTATCGAGTATCAACCAACTTCAGTCTGCACCAAAGCCGGTTATCTCACTACTTTCTAAAGGCCAAGATGGGTTAACTAGGGTTCTAAAAGTTAGTTAGTGCATTGACAACATATGGCAGCCTCATATTATCCTCAACTTGACTTAAGGAACATAAGCACCAACCAAGAAATCACACTAACTATGGCCACCAGATCAACCATATCGGTATACGCCGTACAGTTTCCTTGGTCTATTGCCATTTACCTAGGTACACTAGATCCGGGTTAGGATCTTTCACACATAAGAGCACCCAACAGATAAATATAAAGCAAACAAGGCAAACAATTTTAAAGTGATCTAATTCCTAAGGGTACCCCTCTTTAATATTAAATCCCCAGCAGAGTCGCCAGTTCTGTAACACGGTGGGAGAACTGACTTTAGTTATGTTGCGGATAGCAAGAGTCGCCACCGACTTTTATTTTATCCAAAAGGAAAGGCATAAAAGAACAGGAAAGACCGTTTAAAAGATTTTTGGGTCCGGGGGGTAGGTTATGTAAAGGGAAGGTATTAGCACCCTTTACATCCATGGTTATCCATGGGCTCTTAGTTACTTAGCTCACTTTGAATTGTTTTTGAAAATGTGAAGTGTGTGAATAGAAATTTTCATAAGAGTTTGATAATGATCCATGTACGGATGCGTAAAAAACTTGTGTTTGAAAATTGTTTGAAATTATGAAATATTTGAAAAGTTTTTAAATGGTGAGCAAGTAACTATGAGGAACCTACCCTAAAGTTTTAAGTCTTCCTATTCTTGAATCCTTTAAATGGTAAGACTATCCCTATTATTAAGGAATAGGTAGTCATTACCTTGGATGTGTGGGACAAGTAAAGGGACATCTGTTTATTTAGGCAACTGTAGGGTGCATAAGCAATTTTGAAGGGACTATCATCTTCATTCGAAAGGGACAAGATCATTACGAAGGCAACATTCGAAAGGGACTTGATCTTTTATCTGTTAAGGGACTAGATGACTTTATTTTGAGGGACTTTTGCTTTATACACCCTACTTGACCTTTTGATTAGGCAACACTGAGAGGTAACCCTAGAAAGTGAGATGGCGATCAAAGATCGACTTACGTGTGTGAGTGTACAATTTAATATTTATCTTTAAATTTAAATGATCTAAATTAACTTTAAATTACAAGTATATTTGCACTCCCTATTTTTACTAACCATGACATAAAAATAAATAATTTAAATATTACAAAATATTACATCCAGGAGCAATTACAATAATAATAATAAAGCAATTTAAATAAATAGCAAAAATAAAATAATAAGCAAAATAAATAAGCAATTATAATTGAGGTTAGTGAAAATAATAATAATAATCACAATTTAAAAATAAAGGGGGTTAGTGATAAAGTAATTATAATAAAAGAAAAGTTAGTACAAATAAATATCATAATTAAAAAAAATAACAATGAAATAAAAAAATAATATAATAATTAAAAGATTAAATTTTATGTAAATGATTATTTTAAAGTTAATAAGAAAATATGAACAATTAATCAAGATTAATAAGAAAATATGGACACTTATATTAATTATTATAAAGTTTTGAATTATATGCAAATTATAAAAACTAAATTAATTTTAAACATATTATGAAAATAAAATTATAATTATAAAATCAATTTACCAATTTTAAACATATATTAAGACTTATGTATAAGCAAAATTAATTATAAACAATTATAAAATATTTACATATAAAAAAAGGTTAATTATGATTATATTTATAAAATTTAACTATATTAAATAAAATATATACATAATTTAAAAATGTGATCACACAATTATATTTACAAATTTAAAAATTATAATAAAATTTTATTCACCAATTATAATATAGACAAGAATTACAATTAGGGTTTTTTAGAAAAAAATATTTTAGGGTTTATAATTTAATATACAATATCAATGATATTAATTTAATAAATACATACATATTATAATTTAAGTACATAATGATAAAAAAAACTAATTTTAGAATTTAGAAAATAATTTTTTTAGAATTTAGAAAATATAAGATATACATATGTGTTATTTTTGAATTATTTAGATATATATGTATATACAAGATTATCTCTAATTAATAATAAAATAATCAAAACAAATTAAATGAAACAAAAAGTTGGAACTTACCTGGCTGGGGTTTGAACCCAGCACCTTTGGCTTGCCAATAACAACACCCACCACCAGGCCATCATGCGCGCAGGCAGTACAAAGGAGGGTTGAATTGGTTTTATTCCATATCCTGAAAAATCAAACAAAATAGAAAAAAAAAGGCCTGGGGGAATCGAACCCAGGACCTTCATAGTATCACACAAACACATTACCATCCCAGCTAGGTGAGCGCATCTGTTCATATAATCACCACAATTCATAATATATTATAATGGCTAAATATCTGGAAAAATAAGCAAAAAGAGTTGAAGCCAGGATTCGAACCCCTGCCCTCCTATCATACGCGTGCCTGTCTTTCCACTGGGACAAGCTTGAGCTTGTGAAATACAAACAGAAATCATTCATAATATTTTAAAACAAGAATTCAAATATTAAATTCGCGCGCAGGGATCTTCATCTTCTTCATGATACCTGCGAAAATTCATGCAACTTTTCCTGCGAAATTTCATGCAAGTTCTTCCATGTTTACACCCTGCGAAAATCAAACACCAACGAAACAGTACAATTTCTTCAAATTGTTTATACCAATGAGTTCCTTATGACTCATATAATCAATCCACGTTATTAGAATTTATTTATATTGTCTAAATCGTGAAACCCTAAAACTAAGTTCCAAACCCTAACAATGGCCGCAAGCATATTAGATCATGAAGCTTCAAGTTTTTTGTCCAGAAACACTCTATGTATCATCACAATCAACAATATGAGGTTAGAAATCATTAACAATGTGCAAATAAACAGAATCGAAAATTCACAAATGTCAAGTTAGGAGAATTCGGTTTATGCATATGGGGGCATTTTGAATGATGTAAATGATCAGGATAGCTTTAAGAAGTATCAAGGATCATGTCTCCACCTTTAAAAATCCTTGAAACCTCCTGTAATTCAAAAACCGAATGTGTGTTCTTGCTTGAATTTTTGAAGTGTGAAACTTACTCTTAGAGGCTGCAATTCGTGGCTTGTGAATTGTTAAGTGTTCATTATATATGAGTGAGTGAATTAGGTCAAAGACTTCACCAATTTGATGGATATTTGGATCATTTGAAGATTGAAAAAGATTAGCTTTAAAATTTGAATATTCTTGATCTCACATTGCTATTTTGGTATGATTCTCATTACTCTTGTATCAATCAAGTCTAAATATAATTTAAGACCTTCTAGAAACCAAATCAAATTGAATTTTCATTATTTTATATTTTATTTGAATTTAAAATGATTTTTAATGTAAAAAATCATAATAAATAAAAACAAAATGAATAAAATTATGAATAAATCAATTTAATTTCGTGCAAGATGTTTTGATGTGGATTGGGTCATCATTTGGCAAGCCCATTTAGAAGAAATTAGTTTTAGACCTCCATTTTCTTCATAAACCAACCAAAAATTTCCCAACTTTGCAAGGGCACATATCCCTAAATTTTAATGGTATGAGGGTGTTCTTGGACATTTTGGAAAGATTGAAGAGTCCTCTAACCAACCCCACTGGTTTCATGTCCATATCATTTACCATTCTCAAGTTATGCCCTTTTGAAGTTGTTGACTTTTTGTTGACTTTCAAAAGGACCTATAATGTCTTAGCTCATACCTTCCAAATGAAGCATTTTTGGGCTTGGCTTGTGAGACACAAAGTTGTAGATAATTCAATTTCCTTCAAAATGAGCTTTGGATGGAGACTTGGTGATGAAGCATGTGAAAGTTATGGCTGGTCAAAGTTCAATTGACTTTTACTTAGGAAACCCTAATTTAGAAACTCCTGATTCTTGATGATCTGAAATATCCTTGATGAATCATGATCAACCCTTGATCAAATGATGAATTTTACTTCCTATACTTGATGTTTGCAAAAAATCATGAAGTTTGACTTTGGTTTGACCACAGTTGACCTCAGTTTGACTTTTTAACTGCTTTGACTGATTTTGACTTATCTGATCATCTGACTGAGCAAACTTTTGAGAAAAGTCTTGAAACTTGTCATGGGGGTTCTTACACACATATAAGATGTTATGAAGCTCACTTGAAGCCTTGGAAATTAATTTAGCCTGATTAAAGTCTAAACCCTAGTTGTGGATGCACTGCTTAGGAGGTGCATTGTCTGAGGGGATTGTCAACTCTTCTGACCAATTGTGAACTTTGTGAACTTTGTGAACTAACATAAAATGTCTTGTGAACCTCATGGGAGGTATTGTGAACCTTGTGAACCTTGTGAACCTCATAAAGTATCTTGTAGACTTCATGAACCTCATGAAAGGTCTTGTAAGCATTGTGAATCTTGTGAACCTTGTGAACCTCATAAAGTGACTTGTAGACTTCATGAACCTCATGAAAGGTCTTGTAAACATTGTGAATCTTGTGAACCTTGTGGACCTTCTTAGCACACAAAGTCTTGTATTGTGAGGGCAAATTTTGGGGTGCAACACACAACAATAAGGACAACATAGAAATCTTGGAAGGAGTATGCCCCAATTGGTCAATAATGTCATAATCACTCTTGCGAATGATCTTCAATACTTCTTCCATCTGCTTAGCAAGATCATCAGCAGCCAGCACATCAGTTTGTATAGGTTCAATAACAGGACCTTTTCCCCGAGCATCAGCAGTAGAGGTAGTAGCTGGAGTAACTGTATTCTTGTAGGTAATTGGAGGAGAGAAAACTCTTCCACTTCTCGTGATCTTACTAGATCCAGCAATATTATCAACATCAAGGTTTTCATCAGCAACAGGCGTATCAGCTAAGGGTTCCTGCTTAACACCATGGATATAAACATCGGAGCCATAATGCCAAGGCACCGCCTTATCAGAAGTATATGGAATAGGACCAGGAGTGGTAATGATCATATGAGCCACTCTAGCTTCAGCAACAATCTTCACAGGGCCTTCAGCAGTAATCTTAATTGGACCCTTATAAGTGATTTTGACAGGGCCCTTGGAAGTAATCCTTACCGGCACTTTATCAACCATATCCACCTCTTCAACCTTCGCACCTTTAGTTATATGATCAACCATGCTCTCCACAGAAGGTGGGGTCCTCTCAAACACTATGGTGTAATTATTCATGAGGCGTTGAATTCCGTCCTTCAACCTCCAGCAGCTATCCGGCTTATAGGCACAATATAAACAATCTTCACGATAACCTGGAAAGAACCCAGCTTGTACTAAATTCTTCTTAATAATAGACAATGGTGTAGTTAAATCTGCAACTGAGGAAATATGTGAAACTTCATCAATGGCATTGACAATCTTCTCATGATTTGGCATGGGAGCAGTAATCACATTTGGAGTACCCGGAGGGTCAAACTCAATCTCTCCAGCATCAATCATATTCTGAATCTTATTCTTCAATACCCAGCAACTATTGGTATCATGTCCCTGACAATTTGAATGATATGCACATCGTGCATTAGGATTGTACCTGGGAGAGGTAACATTGGGATTCTGAGGAGGGTCCCTCAAAGTGATAAGTTCACCCTTCAACAAGTGTTGCAAGGCTTGGGCCAGTGACATGTTGATCTTAGTGAACTGCCTTCTATTCCTCTGTTGATTGCCCTGGGGTGGCTCTGTTGTTGCAGGAGTTGGATTGGAGATATGAACTGCACTCACAGACTGATGCCTCCTATTACGATCAGGTTGACCATAAACAGCATTTGCCTCTTTCTTCCCACTGGGAGGCTTCTTTGCAGTACTTGATGAAGAAACACCTACTTGAATCTTGCCACTCCTTATACCACTTTCTACGCGCTCTCCTGTCATTATCAACTCAGTGAAGCCAGATGATGAGCTTCCAATGAGATGACTGTAAAAAGGACCATTTAACGTACACATGAACATATCCACTAACTCCCTGTCAGTTAGAGGGGGTTGCACTCTTCCAGCCAAATCTCTCCACTTCTGGGCATACTCCTTGAAATTTTCTTTAGCACCCATAGACATGCTTTGTAGTTGCATGCGAGTAGGGGCTAAATCAACATTGTATTGATATTGCTTATAGAAGGCTTCAGCAAGATCATTCCAATCACGGATGTTGACACTCTCCAATTGATAGTACCGTTCCAATTGAGCTCCAGATAAGCTCTCTTGGAAGAAATGGATCCACAACTTCTTATCAGCAGTATGGGGTTGGATTCTCCGGACATAAGACCTCAGATGTAGCTTGGGACAAGAGACACCATCATAAACAACAAAAGTAGGAACCTTGAAACCAACGGGTATAACCACCCCAGATATCAAACTCAGGTCTTCAAAATCCAGCCCAGAAGACTTTTGCAATTCCATAGCATCCATTCTATCTACCAGCATCTTGAACTTATCTTCATTAGGCTCATGATAGTAGTTAGCTTTAGAATCAGAGTCCCCCATTGTATTATGGAGACTACCTCCCTCTTTCTCAGACTCTTCAGACTCATAATCTTCAACCTACTCTTTGGTCTTGACAGGACCTCTGAACCTTCTTCCCATGTTGATCAGGCCTCCTGATCTTCTAGTCTTCTTAGTCTTCTTGGCCAGTAGTGTCTTCAATTCATCCTGCCCCTTGGACAAGTTCAGGATCAGCTCTTGGAACTGTGCATTTTGTGCCTGGAGATCTTTGATTGTTTGCTCAAGAGCCATCGCTGAAATAAACAGCGAGAAGATAAGAAACCTGTACATAAGAAACCTGTGATGCAATGATATGATATGTGAATGTATATGCAATGTTTTCAAGGACCGTAAGATTTAAATTTGCTTAAACAATCAAGAAGGTAAACTTTTATTAGTAATAAATTTGTTTGCCCCTTGGGCTTACAAAATGAAATGAAATAAATACAATAGATGGGGTTTTAAGTCTCCCATGGACGTTTCCTCTTTGTGTTGAGGTATGAGTTGAGATTCCGCTCCTCGTGAAGTTGCTTTGTTAACTCCAGGATTCTTTCTTGACTTGCTTTGTAATGAGCCTCGAAAGTATCCCTTTGCTCCTTCAACTGGATCCAGGACCTCTGTAAGTCTTCCATGTCAGTGGGCATGTCTGGGTGAAGGATGGTATAAGAAGTATCTCCTTCAGCAACAGGTTCCATAGTAACTGGCAGGATGGCAGGATATGGCATCATAAGAGTCTGAGCACGAGATCGCACCCATCTGAGGTAAGCTTCCATAGGAATGATGTACTTGGGCTCCAGAGTCTTGCTGTCAACCTTGTTCACTTTTCCCCATGCTCGTATGAATCTCTGACGGTAACCTTGTAGATCATTGTCGTAATCAAACACAATACCCTGAATCAACATGTCATGTGGACCATCACTCCGAGCGTAACCAAACTGTCGTAAAGCTAAAGAAGGGTTGTAAGTAATGCCTCCTCTTATGCCTAGAAGTGGCACATTAAGAAACTACCCACAACGGTCAATGATAGTAACGTTCTCCATAGATCTGGAGCACCAATTAATATTTGAATGCGAGAGTGACATGATCCTCTTGGACCACCTGAACCCTTGCTCATTCCTCATCACTGAGCGAGGGAGGTGAGAAATAAACCACTTAGATAGCAAAGGTATGCAAAACATCAAAGTTCCTCTTGCCTTTGTAGTACGGGTATGAAGAGAATGTAGGATGTCTCCAAGCAATGTAGGCACTGGATTGTGACTCAGGAATATGTTGATGGCATGCACGTCTATGAACTGATCAGGATTGGGGAACAACACTAAGCCATAAATCAACAAGGCTAAGAACTCCTCAAAAGCATCATAGCTCATAGCCTTCAAGAACACTTGAGCCTTCTCTATCAACACCTTAGCAAGAATACCCTTAACTCCGTTTCTCGTTTCTAGAACAATGTCTGACTTCTTCAGATGTAGAGCTGCAACAATAACCTCTGGTTTAAGCTCTTTCTCCAAGCCTGTGAAGGGTCTTTGATCAAGAATAGGTATACCCAGAAGTTTAGAGAACTCTTCCATTGTAGGAACCAACTGATAGTCGGGGAATGTGAAGCAATGGTGCTTAGGATCAAAGAACTGAAACAGAACACTCATCATGTCTTCATTGAATCCTGAGGTGACTAGATCCAATAGGTGACCATGTCTCATGATGAACTAGGAGTTTTCAGAAACTTGGGAAACCAACTCCTTAAGCTTAGGAGGTATTCCTACAAAGTTGATCCTGATAGTGTTTCTACGAGCAGAAGCCATGACCTGCAACAAAGAACAAAGATAAATCTTTTGGTCCTTGAAATGGTTAGTGAAAATGTTATGCTTATGATGCATGATGATGCTATGATGTTATGCTCAATCACAAACATGTGGCACACACAAACAAGTCACACAATAGCCCTAGGTTTGAAGGCTTGCATGAGGTTTAAAGGTAAGTACCTTCCCCTGAAGTTAGTTGGTTCATCCTATCCTATAAAGTAACCAGGTTCTAAGGGATCTCAATATCATTGATCCTTCACAAGGGTGGTTGTTCAGTAGGCAACTTACTTGCCAACCAAAACCCTCCAAGTTTAAGATCTCAATGAGCGTAGTATCGAGTATCAACCAACTTCAGTCTTCACCAAAGCCGGTTATCTCACTACTTTTCTAAAGGCCAAGATGGGATAACTAGGGTTCTAAAAGTTAGTTAGTGTATTGACAACATATGGCAGCCTCATATTATCCTTAACTTGACTTAAGGAACATAAGCACCAACCAAGAAGTCACACTAACTATGGCCACCAGATCAACCATATCGGTATACGCCGTACAGTTTCCTTGGTCTATTGCCATTTACCTAAGGTACACTAGATCCGGGTTAGGATCTTTCACACATAAGAGCACCCAACAGATAAGTACAAAGCAAACAAAGCAAACAATTTTAAAGTGATCTAATTCCTAAGGGTGCCCCTCTTTTATTAAATCCCCAGCAGAGTCGCCAGTTCTATAACACGGTGGGAGAACTGACTTTAGTTATGTTGCGGATAGCAAGAGTCGCCACCGACTTTTATTTTATCCAAAGGAAAGGCATAAAAGAACAGGAAAGACCTTTAAAAGATTTTTGGGTTCGGGGGGTAGGTTATGTAAAGGGAAGGTATTAACACCCTTTACATCCATGGTTATCCATGGGCTCTTAGTTACTTAGCTCACTTTAAAATGTTTTTGAGAAGTGTAGTGTGTGTTTAGACATTTTCTTAAGTACTTTATAATGATCCATGTACGGATATATATAAAGCCTTTGTTTTTGAAAATTGCTTGAAAGATATGAAGTGTTTGAAATGTTTTTGAAAAGTGAGCAAGTACATAAGAGGAACCTACCCTAAGTTTAGTCTTTTCTGTTCTTAAATATCCTTTAAGTGGTAAGACTATCCCTATTATTAAGGAATAGGTAGTCATTACCTTGGATGTAAGGGACAAGTGAAGGGACATCTGTTATTTAGGCAACTGTGAGGTGTATAAGCAATTCGAAGGGACTTATCATCTTTATTCGAAAGGGACCAGATCATTACGAAGGCAGCCATGAAGGGACTTGATCTTTTTATCTGTTTAAGGGATTAGATGATATGAGATGAGGGACTTTGCTTTTATACACCTTACTTGACCTTTTGTTTTAGGCAACTTGAGAGGTAACCCTTAAGAAGTGAGATGGCGATCGTGACGTGCTTAAATAGCGTGTCACGACCGTCGTGCCCCTGTCACGACCGTGACAACCCTTATTACAGGATTCGTGAGAAACAAAACTGTTTCTCTTCGTGCCTCTTCTTCTTCTTCCTCCATAACTTCCAAAAACCACCCATTTTCTCCATAACTTCCGTAACCCCCCATTACCAACTTTAAACTCATTAACCTCCCATTATCACCACCTATCACATTCTCACCTTCCCAATATTTACTCCGATTCATTATTCTCTCATTTTATCATTTTTTCACAAAAATCAAAAACCTTCATCTTCCACTCTAAGCTCTTGCATGCAATGGATACCATCCAATTCAGAGAAGGTGATGCTGGAGAAACCCAGAGAGAACGATTTATCCGATTCCAGAACCGCGGTGTGCAACCTACACGTTATATCGACACTGTCTGTTTGAGGGAACTCGGAATGCTTACCAGTGTCCAGAGCCTGCTTCAAAAAGTCGGTCTGTGGGATCTTTGCAGTCAGCCTCAGCTCACATTCGAGCTTCTGACACTGGAGTTCTTAAGCTCATTCAGTTACATCACCGGTTCCGGTTCTCAGAGTCAGCTCACCGGTTTCGCAAAATTCAGATTGCATGGCCAAGAGTTTAACCTTTCTCAAAACAGGATAGCCGAATTGCTAGGCTTCGATTACGGAACTGAAGCTCATCTCCACGTGCCGGACAATTTTAGTGAAACTGCTTTCACTTTATGGCACGACATAACCAATACCCGTGCCTCAGCCTTCCAAAGCCTCAATGCTACACACATTCACAACCCGGCAATCCGCTATTTCCACCGAGTCATTTGCAACACCATATTCGCTCGAGAAAGCAACCATAAGCTCAACTCCAAGGAGCTTCTATTCTTGCATTGTGCTCTAAATGACGAGTCGATCAACGCTGCCCCGTTCATGCTTTACCACATCCAGGCTATTGCGCATAGAGGATCCACCCCATTTTTCATAGGCGGCATTGTCACCACCCTCGCCATTCAGTTGGGGCTTGGTGACTTGGTCGTAAATCAGCCTCATCTAGCCGCAGAATTCCTCACCAAGAGCTATTGCAGGTCCGCTCACCTGATTGCGCAGCGAGAGGATGGCAGGTATAGCCCTGTTGTCCATGGCACCATTTTCCATCATATCATTCTGCCGTCCCGCGACCGCATCGATCCATCCAGCCGAGCCAACTGGCTCTTTATTTTACCAGATGCTGCCGATCACGTCCCTATTCATGATGATCAGGCAGACCCTCCAGCGGATGAGATGCAGGACGCTATGGATGCAGCTGAGCCTGTCCAGGATATACCAGAGACATCTACCCGACAACCTCCTGCTCCGGAATTCACTCTTGAGGATGTCCTCCGTGCGATTCATCAGCAGAACCAGATGAACGCCGCACTGGAGCGAAGGCAGAAGGAGCAGTATGATGCTTTACTCGGCACTATTGCAGCAAACCAGATATCTACTAATGAGAAGCTCGACGAAATTTTCAGCGAGCTAGAAGCCCTCCGCATTGACATCACTGCTGCCACCGGCACCGGTTCTGACCCTGAAGCGACTCCTTCCAGACGCCGCTCCCGCACCAGAAGCCGAGCCCGCGGTCCTCAGCAGCCTTAGCTTTAGTTTGCTTATGTTTGTTTTTCGTTTTTGTCGTTTGTACAGTACTTTCACCGCATCTATATCACAACATTGAGGACAATGTCTGATATTGTGTGGGAGAGGTACCTTTCATTTCCGCATTTTCCCTTTTCGAACTTTTCCATTTCGTTGTATTTTCAAATTCTGTTGTATTTCTTTTCGCAAGTTAATGAAATGAGCAAATCTTTGTGCTATTTTCTTTAATTTCGAACTTTCCCCGATTATTTAGCCATACCAGAAAAAAATCTTTAATTATTCGCATTACCCGACTTACCTACGGAATCGTAATTAGGAAGCCGAGAACGATTAAACAAGACCAATACAATCTTGACACCTTTGACTTCCCACTTGAGCGATTCCATTCCGATTATCATTACGAGTACACTTTAAGTTTCAGTTCAAAAAGTAACCCCTAGTAGTTTATACTAGCAGTCAGCACCGTCTGAACACAAACCACGTGGGGAGCCGATGAATATAAGCGTTTGAAGCCTAAACAATAATGATCCTTCATATCTCGATGCAAAATGAAAAGAAATTGCACCAAAGTACACGGTCGCATACAAGAAACGAGAAATATGAAAAGGAGTCCATTGCGGGTTGGTTCAGAGGTACTGGTTCTGAACTCGGTAGGGCGTGCTATGGCTCGATCCCCCACAACCTCCAAATCAGATAAAATATGTAGGGTTACCGCACTCGTGTACCAGACCCCGTGCTTAAAAAAAAAGGATCAAAGTCGCTAACCGGCTACTCCACTACGTGCGTGCTAAGGCAAAGGGCTTAATGTGATTGCGCTAGAATGAAACCGGGCGAAATAAGATCGAAAAACTCTAGGTGAAATCGTAAAGTAATTGCCGATTGTTTCGTTTAACAAGAAGTCGACGACATAGCTTGTTGCTTGTGTCATTAGTGTATCGGTAGTGTAATTTCAAAGTACCGGTCTATCCGACAAAACGATCCCCCGTACGGTTTGTTATGAGTATGCGCAAATAAAAGTTTGTCCGCCGATTTTCAACCGACTATTTGCTTGAGGACAAGCAAAGGTTTAAGTTTGGGGAAGTTTGATAACGAGAAAACGTATCGATTATATTGCTAGATTTCATTGACGTTTTATCGCATATTCACCGTTTTAACACTCGATTTCTCGAGTTTTTCTTACCATTTTGCAGGAACATCATTATATGGAGCTAAATCATGAATTAAGAGCAAAAGGAACAAAAGAAACCATAGAAAGATGAAGAAATGAAGAAGCCTGCAAAAGACTGCATAATTTGTTGCAGCCACGATCGTCACCAGGGTGTCACGACCGTGACACCCCAAAATCATCCATCACGACCGTAAGAGAGTTGTCACGACCGTGACACTTAAAAGCCACATGACACGAGCGTGAAGACCTTGTCACGACCGTGACAAGGATAAAATTAGGTTTTTGACTCAGACTACGTCAAAGCACTACGTGAAGAACGTTTCCACCTATTTTGTTGCCACGTACCTACATTTTCTCCACCAATTCAGCAAGGCCCATGCAACACTCAGCCAAAAAGCCCAAAATCACTCTTCTATAAATAACATTAGTTTTATGAAGAACACACAGAGCATTTTTTATTCGAATTTCTGCGGAAGCTCTGCCGAATTGTATTACGAACCAGTTTTTATTTTCTGCATTATTTTCCGTTTTCTTTCTTATTGTATCCAACCCAAACATATAACAATTTCCAACATCAGGAAATTGTTATACATTTATTTGTTTCTAAACCTTCAGCATTCGTTTATTTTCAATTTCCGCCAACAACTCCAAGCTTTCCGGTCTGTGGAAGGAGGAGTCTACTTTAATATTTGTTAACCAGGTTTTTTATAATATTGCAAATTTTAACATTTATAATGTTTATTTATTTTTCTGCCATGAGCATTTATTTATTTAATTTTCTGTCTCTGTCTGGTTCAACATCAATGAGTAGCTAATTATCTTAGGGCGGTATGTAATTAAAACAAGCTTAATCGGTAAAATTTAATCATAGGCTTAAAATAATTAATAACTTAACATTCTGGCTGATACTTTTTAATTAAATCGACCTTTTCGTTACGAGAGTAAGAAAAGAGTATTAGGTTAGGTCAAGACCACGAGAGTGTGAGATTTTAACCAGATAGCTAAAGTTAGGCATTTAAATTAAACACAGCGAGAGCGCTTTAAAATAAATTAGAATTATTTAGTTTCCAAAAATTATCTCTAAACACTTATGGGCTAGCGAGAGCAGGCATAGGGCTTTAGGGGTAAGACCTGAGATAAGACCACGAGAGTGTGAGTTGAGGGTATTTAGACTGGTAACCTCTACCGAATAGATTAAGTAAACATCTTTATAAGCCTAGGTTAGATTGACCCACCTAAGTTAGTATAATTACATACCGACCGCCTTAGTATCATTTCATTAAAACTTAAATTTAATTTAGCCTTTAATATTCTAAAATCAACAAAAAAATCGTGACAACCATTCACCTTAGCTAAACTAGAAGTTCATCTAGCACTAAGTAACCATAGAATCCCTGTGGATCGATAATCTTAAATATTACTTCGATAGGTTGTGCACTTGCAGTAAGATACCGCTAGACGCATAATTAGACACGTCTTTAGCCCATCATAAACATACAACAATAATAAATTATATTCATAAGAATAAAATTAAGTTTTTTTTATTACTTAGAAAAACAAATTAGGGTTAATTAACTAATTAAACTATTTACATTATTTATATAAAACTATGTATAATGATAATATAAACAAATAATAAAAATAAATGGACATAATTAACATTTATATAAAATAATTAGGGTTTAAAAAGTATTATTAGGGTTTATGGAAATATTAGGGTTTTACTTATTTATCTACAAATTAAATCAATTTATTTACAAATTATATATATATATACATGGACGGATCCAAGTGGTGGCAGGGTGTGGCTATAGCCACACCAATTTTCTTAATATTTTTTTAAATTATATATATACACTAATGATTATTTTTAGGAAAATAATATTTTTTATATTATATATAAACACATGCTTATCAGAATAATTAATACAAGAAAAAATATTATTAACTTAATTTATCTTTTTTTCTTTCATAGTAATTCTTCCGGTCATTTTTCCACTCTCTCACATTAATTTCTTTTTCTCTTTCTCTCAAATCTCACTATCTTTCGTTCTTGTCTCTTCTTCTCATATTTGTCAATCTTTTATTTTCTTTTTCTAAACTTTTTATTTGGCTTGGTTGCATTTTAATTTTTCCTTATTCTTTTCTCATTTTTGAGATGAAACTCAAAACCCTAATTTGTTAAGAAACACAATTTTCTCATAATTGATTTTCTATATAATCAATTGGTTTTACTATTCTTTTTATACAAAGAATAACTATTTTAAATGGTTTTATTGTTCTCTTTATAAGATGAAAAAAAAATTTCCTGTGTTTTATAGACACAAAATTACTTCAACAAATCTAGAAGCATCAGAAACTCAACATCCAAGTGAGACTATTGACGTTGTAGATTCTGAATTATTGGAAACAAGTCCAAGAATTAGACATCTATTTCAAGCTATCATCCTAACATCTAAAATAAGATAAGGAAAACTTATTTAAAAATAGATTGTCATCATCCTTCTCACTATTTCATTTACCTTTAGTATGTTCAAGATAAACAAAGACTAAGAGACATTGATGGTAAAGAACAAATGGTTGTTGTTCACTATGTTAATAGTGAAGGTTTGGTAAAAGAAAAGTTTCTTGATATTGTTAGTGTTAAAGAAATAAATGCTAATATGTTCTTATTCTGAATATAAATTAGTTCATACTTTCTTTTATGTTTAGCCACACTAATATATAATGTCTGGATCCGTCCCTGTAAATATATATATACATATTATTAAAAAAAAGTATTTTTAGAAAAAAGAAATTATGAAGTTTTAAGAATATTGAATAAAAGTATTTTAATAGTATTTATAAATTATATTTACTAATTGAAATAAAATAGAAATAATATAATAGAATAAATTATAATAAGAAAACAATGGAAAATTGATCAAAAAAGAAAGGACCTGGGATTTGAACCCAGGTCCCTTACCTCCAAACTCAACACCAAAACCACTCTGGCCAGCACACGCAGGTGATATAGAATGAGAACCATGTTGCTTTGTTTCAAATCCTGAAAAAAAAATCACAACAAAAAAAGCAAAAATAATACAAAAGGGCCTGGGGGGGATTCGAACCCAGGACCCTCAATCAAACAAACACACACTCCAACCATCCAGCCAGAAGGGCGCATCTGTTTAGATAACCACAACAAATAATAATATATTAAGTCATGTGAATAAATGTGAAAATCAAATAAAAAGAATGCTGCCTCCAAGAATCGAACCCAGGTCTTGAACCATAATACGCGCAGCCATTACCACTGGGCCAGGCATGCATCTGTGGAAAAAATTACAAATAGTACAATAAAATATTAAAACAAAATTTGAATTCCAGCCAGCGCGCCAAATGACTTCATCTTCTTCATATTTCCTGCGAAATTGCTTGCGAATTCATCCACGAATTTTCCTGCGAATCTCATAATACATAAAACCTACGAAATTTGAATATCAACAAAACAGTACAATTTTTCCAAATTAATCCGTGAAACATGATCCTCAAGATCCATACAACACAACCACGTTTCCAGAATTCATTTATCTTTGATGAATCAAGAAACCCTAAAGCTTGGCCGAAACCCTAACAATGGCTATTTACGATTCAGGTCATTATTCTTCAATCCAATTATCCAGAAAGCTTGCTTAGATCATTACAAACACAAAAAAAAATCATTAGAATTAATTGAGAATGCATAAAAGTATGGAATCGAAAATCAAAAATAAGAAGAGAAGATGCGTTCGGGTTGTGTAATATGGCATGATTCAAAGGCATGTAATGGGTGGTTTTGATTCAGGGAAGCTTAAGGAAGCTTGTAGTGTCCTTAGAATACCTTGAAAACCCCTGCAAAGTAAAATCCAAAAATTGATTTTTTGATGAAATTTGAAACTTTGAAACTTGTCTTTGAGGCAGCCAATTCGTGTCCAATGCTTGTGTTCATGTTGTATATATATCACTTGATGAAATTAGGTCAAAACATGTAATTGTTCTTTGGACTTTTTGGATCCAAGAGATTGAAAAAGATCATGCCTTGAATTTCATATATTCTTGAATGTAACCTTTCTATCTTAAGACAATCACCATAAATTGCATATCAATCCGATCTAATCCATGTTTATGACCTTCTAGAAACAATATCTCCCTCAAATATTTAATTTATATATTTTATTTTAATTTAAAATGGTTTTAAATGAATAAAATCAAAATAAATAAAATAAAAAATAATAAAAATATCAATAAATGAGGATTGGGTCGTACATGATGTCATGTTGAAGTTTGGATCACAAATTTGCAAGCCCATTTGGAAGAAATTGGTTTTAAAGCCCTATTTGCTTCATAAACCTCCCAAAATTTCCCAACTTTGCAAGGGCACAAATCCTTCAATTTTAATGATATGAGGGTTTTCTTGGACATTTTGGAAAGCTTAAGGAGTCCTCTAACCAACCCCATTGGTTTCATGTCCATACCTTTTACCATTCTCCAGTTATGCTCTTTTGAAGTTGTTGACGTTTTGTTGACTTTTAAAAGGACCTATAATGTCTTAGCTCATACCTTCCAAATGAAGCATTTTTTGGCTTGGCTTGTGAGACACAAAGTTGTAGAGAATTCAATTTCCTTCAAAATGAGCTTTGGATGGGAAAAATTTGATGAAGCATGTGAAAGTTATGGCTGGTCAAAGTTCAGTTGACTTTTCCTAAGGAAACCCTAATTTAGAAACCTCTGATTCTTGATGATCTGAAATATCCTTGATGAATCATGATCAAACCTTGATCAAATGATGAATTTTACTTCATATACTTGATGTTGGAAAAAATCATGAAGTTTGACTTTGGTTTGACCACAGTTGACCTCAGTTTGACTTTTTAACTACTTTGACTGATTTTGACCTATCTGATCATCTGACTGAGCAAACCTTTGGGAAAAGTCTTGAAACTTGTCATGGGGGTTATTAAACACATATAAGATGTTATGAAGCTCACTTGAACTCTTGGAAGTCCATTTAGCTTGATTAAAGTCAAAACCCTAGTTTTGGATGCACTGCTTAAGAGGATGCATTGTCTGAGGGAATTGTCAAATCTTCTGACTAATGGTGAACTTTGTGAACCTTGTGAACCTCATGAGATGTCTTGTGAACCTTGTGAACCTCATAAGATATCTTGTGAACCTCATGAGACGTCTTTTGAACCTTGTGAATCTCATGAGAGGTCTTGTGAACCTTGTGAACCTCATGAGAGGTCTTGTGAACCTTGTGAACCTCATGAGATGTCTTGTGAATCTTGTGAATCTTGTGAACCTTTTAGCACACAAAGTCTTGTTTTGTGAGGGCAAATTTTCGGGTGCAACACTCGGTTGCCGCTAACTAAAAATGTAATCGATTTGGCTATTTTGTTTTGGTCTATATAGATGTTATAGATAATACATACCTATGTTAACTTCTAGTTTTGTTTACCAAATTAATGTTTTTACTCAGCACTACGTTGATTAAACTGTGAAGGAGTATAATTTTGTAACAATTTTTCGTAACAATTTATTTAACATGTGAATGAGTCTTATTGGTATAAACTGTTTTAAACGTTGAAGGAGTCTTATTGGTATCAATGTTTTGTAACAATATTATAGTAACTATTTTGTAGCAATTTTTGACAGTATAATTGAATTTTGGTTTATGAAGATTATGATCCACTGGTAATATTGCCTTTAGTGTGAACATGCAACAAGCTGAATCTCCATTGGAGAAGAATAGTAAAGGAATTGAAAAAGCTTGATTAGAATAGTTGTATGTAATCAAATGAAGTGTTATTCTCAATATCAATGATTACAATGTAGAGTATCACTATATATAGATAAGTCAAGTAACTAACTCTTCTTAACTAACTCTAACTAACTTCTAAAGTTAGTTAGCATAAAGTGATTACATGGCATCGTTACTATAACATTGTTTAATATCATCATCATCATTTACAGCCCCCTCAAGCTGGAATAAATATCAATCATTCCAAGCTTGTCTTGTAAGGTATTGAAAGGACCCGATTGAAGAGATTTGGTAAAGATGTCCGCAAATTGCTCCTTCGAAGTGACCAGTATAAGATGAACAACTCCAGCTGAAACTTTCTCACGTACAACATGACAATCAATCTCGATGTGCTTTGTGTGCTCATGAAACACAGGATTGGCAGCTATATGCATGGCATATTTGTTGTCACAGTAGATGATGATGGGCATTGGATGTTTGACGTAGAAGTCATGAAGAATGTTGAGAAGCCAAACACCTTCACAAGTAGATTGAGAAAGAGCATGATACTCAGCTTCAGAGGAAGATCTGGAAATAATAGGTTGCTTCTTACTTTTCCAACTAATGAGGGAAGTGTCAAGGAAGTAACAAATGCAACTTCGTGTATCTGAGCAAGCCCCTCAGTCTGAATCTGAAAAACCTTTGAGACATAAAGAGGAATTAGATTGAAAGATGATTCATTGGCCTGGATTGTTTTTGAAGCACTTCAAAACATGTAGGCCAGCCAACATATGTTTATCTGTTGGAGCAGCAAGAAATTGACTTAATTTGCTGACAGCATATGCAATTTCAAGCATGGTATGTGTGAGATACAATAAACGACCAATGAGCCTTCTGTAGGGAGTAAGATTAGATATAGGTGTGCCATATCTTTTGTGGAGTTGAAGATAAGGTTGCATAGGGGTGGAACATGGTTTGACACCAAGAAGACCAGCATCAGAAATCAAATCAAGGGTGTATTTTCTTTGACATAAGAAAATACCATGAGTGTTGCGAGCCACTTCAAAACCTAGGAAGTATTTGATAATTCCCAAGTCTTTGATACTGAATTTATCATCCAAAGAAGATTTGATTTGTATAATTTCATGAGAATCAGTCCATCTAACAACTAAATCATCAACATAGACCAGAATCATAGTGAAACCTTGAGAAGATGTTTTAGTGAAGAGGGAGTGATCTGCTTAGGATTGAAGATAACCTGATGAAATGAGAGTGTCAGTGAGTTTTGTGTTCCATTGTCAGCTAGCCTGCTTCATACCATAAAGGGATCTTTGTAATATTCAAACAAGATTTGGATTAGACAAACTGAGACCAGGTAGAGGCTTCATGTAGACTTCCTCATTGAGATCACCATGGAGGAAAGATGTGTTAACATCAAGTTGGAACAAGGGCCAATTATGAACAACAACAATAACTAAGAAAACTCTGACAGTAGTCATTTTAACAACTGGACTGAAAGTGTCAGTGTAGTCTAATCCTTCAGTTTGAGTAAACCCTTTTGCAATAAGTCGTGCTTTGTAACTCTCAATAATACCATTGGTATGCATTTTTACTTTAAAAACCTACATGCAACCAATAACTTTCTTATTTGAAGGTAAGGGCACAAGATCCCATGTTTTAGTTTTAACCAAAGCTTGCAGTTTAGCATTAATAGCAGTTCTCCAATTCTCATCACAAATAGCATTCTCATAAGAGGTAGGTTCAGGTTTAGCAGATAAGTTCAACATGTAATGCTTATAAGAAGATGAAAGTGAATCATAAGATATAGAAGATGAAAGGGGATACTTACAGTTTGAGGAAGATGAGGCCACAACTGAGTCAGGATGATGAATCAGATTGCAATGGTAATCTGTCGCTCCCGGGATTTCCATCCTGGTACAAACGCGAAAGTGGCGCGGAAAAAGAATAGAGTCGCCAGCCAGGCATTTTTATCCCGAAGAAAGGGAATGGTAATGCTGCACAAACCAAAGAAATAAAGAGGAAGGACACAGGTCCTGCGAACCAAAGAGACTGAGTTCGGGAGTCAATTACGACCTGGGAAGGTATTAGCACCCAGATCGTCCGCCGTACCCGACGGGATCCACGCTTGCAAAGAAACTGTTTCAAAGGGTGAGGGTATGAAAACTGCAGCAAAAGAAATGAAAATGAGGAGAGACTGGAACTGGAAAAGAAATAAATAAGCAATGAAAAGGAAAAATGTAGGGAAAATAAAGATTGTGCTCGAACGGGCCCTACCCCGCTGCCTACGTACCTCATCAGGATAATGAGGATCAGAGACGCTGTAGTTCCCCTAACTAGGGGTAACAAAGGGAAAGTGCTTGTGAATTAAGGCTTGACCTGCCTATGCCATTGCTCAGGTGTTGCAGGCTCGGACGACGAGTGCGTAACCGTCTTGCAAAGTGACAAGTAGGAGCAAGTTCGCGTACGTAGCGAAGGAGATGAGAAAAGAATTCCCGAAGGAAAGACGCTTATTGTTTGTTTGTGTTTTTTTATAAGCTTTTATGAGTGTGTCACAAGGAAGTGAACTCAAGCTCTCACCAATGGAATGTGCACTTGTCACTACATTCCAAGATGGAATAATAGAACAGGCATACTCAAGTAAGGAGAAGATCCCCAAAACTTGATCCCAAAGATTAGGGCTTAGGCTCACTAACTTGTTGAATTATTAAGTGTTTTGGTATTTACAGATGAAGAAGTGTTTTTTATGCTTTTCTTTATGAAGAAGATACCTTGATCAGACTTGTGCATCACAAGGTAAACTTGTACTATCCCAAGATGGGAAGACTACAAGCATACCTCATGGGATAAGGCTATGGATCAATGCATCACTTCACATTTATTAAAGTGTTTTTTAGAGTTTTGAGATGAGAAGAGAAGAAGAACCAAAAGGATCTCAAAGGTAAAAGCTAACGGGAAAAGTCTAATCCTAATATTCACATGCTCGGATGGTCCTAGGTTAGTGAGGTTTCTATCCTAATGAAGAAGGAAAGAAGAATATGAAAGGAGAAACACCATGGTGGCCTAAGCACACCTCAAGCTAAGAAAGAATAAAAGATGAGGAAGAAGAAAGATGAAGAAGAAGAATTAGATGAATAAGAATGAAGAATGAAATAGGATGAGTTGGATGAAATAGAAATAAGATAAGGAGATGAGAATGCAATATGGATATAAACAGACAATGCACAAACAGAGCCTACACCAGTAGGACTTTCAGATGCAACAGCATGCAATAAGGTAAAGTCGGGTCACAGTGGTACCTAACGGAGAAGGTCCGTTGCCTCTTCAGTATGCACAAGAGAAATTGAGAAATAATATCAAGTCCAGAATAATTTCAACAGTCAAACACAAGTGTATATTATCAAGATGCCAGACAAAGGTCAAGTAGGCTTCCAACATTCATAAGAACTAGTCCATGCAAAACCAAAGCCCTCGCAACTTGCAACCAGATTATGAAAAATAAAATAATCACAAGGCCATCACCATGCTACATCCTTCATCATCGAAATTGAACAATGAACCTACAAAATATCAAATAAAACTAGAACCAAAATCAAATGAATTTCTATTTAATTAAACCAAGATAAATCGGGAGAAACTAAAAACTAAACTATATTAATAATCAAAGTTAATACAAATCTAACAAAAAAACTAAATCAAATTAATAACAATAATTAATTAGATACTAACAAAATAATATATATAAAAAATTATTAGAGGAAAGTGGAAAGAAGATTGGAAAAAGGGGGGTCGCTTGTCTTGGGTGCAGGGTGCTGAGAGAAATTCGCACATGGGCTTAATTCCTGAGGCCCAATCATAATTTTTGAGTCATGGTGTGAATTACGATGGGCTTATGGCCTTGGTAGAGCCCAACAACAACACAACGGTGGTGCGAAATGTGATTCAGATAGTGTGAGTAGCATTCCACAACACTGATCATAAGCCAAACCCAATGCCTTGTAGTTAACTATCTCGGTCTCCTCTTCACAAAAGTTAACGCAGAAGAACAAAAGCCATTAATATTGTCTCCTTTTCGATCACCGACGCCGGATCTTCACTCCCCGTCTTCAACTTCATGAAATCCAGAATCAACAACACCGTTCATCACACAAAGAGACCGAACGCAACATCGCCTCCGCCACAAAGCTTTTCGGATTTTCGCGGCTCACAGTTCAAGCCTCGCGGTGTCCTTCGACTTTTCTCGACTCATCTTCGTCTCAACTTTGAAATTCCTTTGATTCGTCCTATCTCACTGATCTCTCAGTTCGTCACAGGTCCGTCGCTGTTTCGAATCAAACGAAATCAAGCTTCAAGCTCAGCTCATGAGCGGTGGCGGTTCCCGATCTAAAGTTCTCTGCGGCGAAAACGAACCTTCCTTGTTGAGACAATTCCACAACAACAATACATGTAGTTCACCGGCGGCGAAAAACAGCGGCAAAGAGAAACGACTCTCTCCCGGTCACGGTTTGTTCTTGCTCATCTCCTTTCTCTGCGATCTCAACTCTTTCTCTGTTTTCTCTTCATCTTCAAATCAGTTCTGCTTTTTGGATCTGAGATTTGTTGGTTGTTGTGTTGATATTGTGAAGGTGCGGTGGAGATGTATTGATGAAGGAAATGTTGTGCGGTTTCAGTGGCTATTCCTCCGAGTAATAGTGTGAATGAGGCTGAGTTTTTGTATCCAGATTGAGAGGTGTTATGAGTCGTTTTGAAGGTGACAGTTGTATGAAGTTATGGTGAGTTCTGTGTATCTGTTGAGAGAGTGGAGATATGGCTGAAGGAGATACCGTTTGGGTGATGAAGAAAAGTGGCTTATGTGTTCGGTTGTTCCTGTTGTTGTGCGGTGTTCAAACGTTGGTGGTGACGGTGATGATAGGTTTATGAAAATTTGTTGCAATTTCTGAAAGTGTTGAAGGTTGGTAAGGAAGGTTAAGGTTTGTTGAAGGAATTATGCGTTAGGTTGTTGATTGGGTTGAAGAGGATTCAGGTTGGTGGTTGAATTGATGCAGTGAGGATTTTAGAGTGGTATGTGAGTTTTGCGGAAAGAAAAATGTGAGTGTGTGCTGCGTGAAATTCGTGACGTATTGAATGTGAGCAATTTGTGTGTGCAGTGCCTGAAGTTTCTTGAGCAAAAGCGTGAGTTTGTGCGTGTGAGTTTGTGGAGGGTGGAGAAAAGTGTGAATGCATGTGGAAATCATGTGCTGATGGCATGAAAATTGTGTAGTGGTGAAAAGCGTTTTGCTGTGGGTGTGGGCCAGCGTGAGAGTGACGAAAAGTGTGATATCCGTGTGAATGCGGAATGTGCCAAGGTCATGTGGTAGCAAATTGAATAAAAAATGAAAAAAAAAGCTCAAAGTCATGCGGGGCCGGTTTACAGTGATGTGCATATAACAGAAATGAGTGGCATCAATTTTGTGTGTTGCTTGAAGAAAATCACGTGAATAGAATTGGTGGTGATATCATATGAATGGACTTTATTTGTAAGCAAAATGAATGACTTATAAAATAGAATTGACATGGACAATTAGAATGACTAGTGAATATTAAGGAAAAAAAACTTAAAAATGAATAAAAATGTGGTGGAAGAAGAAAAATTTAATTGTTTATGGATAGTTTAATGGTTTATGAATATTAGAAATAAAAGGATGAAAATTGGTAGTAGAAATGGATAAAGAAAAAGGTCATAAATCAAAAAGTGGATTAGAAAATAAAATAATAAAAAAAAATGGATATGAAGAATTTATGGATAAGGAAATTGTACAAAAAATGGATATGAATTGAAATAACAATTATTATGGAAGTGGATAAAAATGGAATGAATAAAAGGATAGAAACGATTATAAATGCCACTGACGCACACACCACATTTGAGCTCCTTTTAACAACATCCGATTAAAATGAATCTCCAACCACTGAACAATTCTCCACTGAAATAACAACCACCTCACACAAATCAACACTTGATGTCCTGAAGAAAACCACACATTTGATCTTGGACACACAATGACTGTGATATGAACCAATTGCAACAAGTAACTTGCACTTGAAGAAATCTCATGATGTGTTAACTAGACCCAACATCCAACTGAACTAGATCATAACGAACAAACACACTTGGACTGAAACCAAAGCTCTTTGAAAAATGGAGATAGCCTGAGATGTCGAGAAGACAAAAATGTCCTTGTAACTTGAAGATGATGAGAATAGTCTAATAATGGGCCAAAGGCATAGTGGACGGTCCTTGCAGACGTGAAATCCCTAAGGATCATTAAACTAGGGAAATAAACCCTAATTCCTCAGAAGACGATCCCATGTCTTGAGAGCATATGCAGATGATATGACCTAATGTATGATCTAATGGAAAATGCGAATGATATGCAAAATGAAAAGCTAGAAAACCAGAGGGCAAATTTAGGGTGTCCACAGCTGCCCCTATTCAATCAACTGTTAATCTGAAAAGGATGAGAGCAACGGCTGCCAGACGTTCGAGATAAACAGTGATTGAATACCAAAAGGACCCCGAAAATTTGCACTCTGACGAAGAATGTAAAAAATGGGAAATAAACCCAACCAAATGACGCTTTGGTGATTGCGGGGGAGAAAGAAGCAGACGAGCTTCTTCCAAGCTGAAACTGATATCTGGAGTAAGAACATGTTGACAGACGAGTCTTCGAATGACCTGTGATGCCAGGTGCAGAGAGCGGACGAGCCCTTAAGAATCTTCAAAGTAACCTGAGATAGACGAATCTCTTCCACTAATCCTTACGCAGATAAGTGGAATAAGACGGACGAGTCTTCTTCAGATAACCCTTACGCAGGTTCCGGAAATGCATATAAGTCCGTGGGATAGACATGCAACTAGGATAGACGAATCCTCTACATATATTTCCTGAAAATATATGAGTTGAGACAGACGAGTCTTCCAACAACCTGTGACGTCAGGTTCAACAATATAGGATAGACGAACCCTCTTCACGAATCCTTACGCGGATAAATGGCATAAGACAGACGAGTCTTCTTCGGATAACTCTTACGCAAGTACCGGTAATTGTTTTGACATTTTAATCCCACCGTCAGGAATTTCAACCTCTTCAATGCGGACGAGCATTGGAATGATCATCAAAGCAACACAGACGAGTGTCATAAGTCGACGATACGGACGAGTACCGGACGATGATCCAAGAAACACGGACGAGTGCTTCTGATAATGATACGGACGAGTATCAATTTATTTCAGACGATCTTCAAAAGAAAATACCAAACACGGACGAGTGTCGGGGCGTGCAGACGAGCACTAGATAAGTAATAGGCATGGCCGAGTGTCGAAGGATGCAGACGAGCAATCTTCAAAGGAATAACAAGCACGTACGAGTGCTAAGAGATGCGGTCGAGCATCAAATAAAGATGCGAGCACGGACGAGTACTGGCGACTTTCTTGGGGATATGCCTCAAATAAAGAGGAATCAGAAAATAAAAATGCACGGACGAGTGCTGCAGGGATGCGGACGAGCACCAAATGAAGATGCGCGCACAGACGAGTACAGGCAACTTCGTTGGGAAAAAACTTCAAAGACTAATAAGCACGGACGAGTGCCGAGAGCTGCGGACGGTCATCAAATAAAGATGCTAGCACGGACGAGTGCTGGGGAATACCTCAAATAAAGAGGAATCTGCTGAGGAAAAGGCACGGACGAGTGCTGAAAGAGGATGAGCATCAAATAAAGATGCGAGCACAGACGAGTGCTAGTAGATATAGACTCTACTGGGGAAAGCAAACGAGCAATACCACAGAGTTAACACAGACGAGTGCTGAAAGATGCAGACGAGCAGCAATAAAGCATGATATATCACAGCTGGGGATAACTCTGCTTAGAGATAACACAGACGGGTGTTGACAAACGCAGACGAGCGGTAGCCAAATGCCTGATTGGCCACCGAGAGTTACAACTCTGCAGGGGAAGATAAGTCTAGAGGTATGACTACCCATCTCTGACTGAGGTGATATATACCTGACTGTATCATCAAATGACCACCAGTATGGCAACTTTGCTGGGAAATATTTCACTGCCGGAAGTGGAGATCAGACATGAACTCTGTGGGGAAAGATCGTCTTCAGACTTGGCTGGGGAAGATGCTTCGTCAAATAACTCTTGTTGGGACCCTTGCTGGAGAGAGAGAGTTCTGACAATTCTAACTTTGTGGGAAAGTAAGGCCTTCAGCTGCCTGCTGGGAAAACTTCACTGTGGAAAGATAAATCCGCTTGGGGATGAGAACGATTCAATTAGCCTTGAAGTTCTGCTGGGGATATCGTCTGCTTTAACTCAGCTGGGGATGTGTCAACCTTCTGGACTGACGGAGAAACATATTTGGCAATGCTCTGCTGAGGAGAGACTTTGCTGGAGAATCAAGTAAGTCAAAATATACCCCCAAGTATAGTATGACGACTGTGTTGGGAAGATATGTCAATGAAAATTTGACTTTGACTGAATGAGAATAACCAAATCCTCACGAACAAACCTTGTCGGCTGAAAGAAGATCTTTATGCTCGGGGAAGAAATAAACTTCCAATGCCCTGCTGGTAAAATAAATACCAGACATTCCCTGAGAATTAACACAGTGCTTCAAGCTTCTGAGCTCAACAGTTGCATACTGATCATCAAGAGTGCACAAGCATCCCTTTACTCTTCCAATTGCCTCAGACTGCACCGTCTATGGAAAGATCGTCTTCAGAGGATTTTACAGAAGACATGGCATCCAGAATTGCCCCAGTGTCTTCAAACTCTCGCAGAAATTCAACAGATTTTGAGATAACTGCCCCAGATTGCGTCATGTAACCATTCTTCTTCACATCAGAGAAAAACAGAAACCATGCAGTATGAAAATGCAATGCAAATAATGCGAGATGTATATATATGCTCATGCAAGCCACGGAAAAATGAAACGAGGATGACCGGGCGTAAGGCCAGGTTGATAGATATTTGTTTTTGGTTGCCAAGGAATTGGACTTAAATGGTGAATTACCAGACGAGGACTGGTTTATTGAAGGTAGGCCAACAGACGAGAACTGATGGGCAAAGAATAAGTCGTCAGACGAGAACTGACTCCTTGGGTTCATTGTCAAACGGGAATTGACTCTGAAAAAGAATGACTACCAGACGAGAAATGGCGTCAAAAAGGCTAAATGAAAAAAGGTGACCAGACGAGAACTGGTTAAAAGATTCGCCTACCAGACGAGAACTGGTTTTTGAAGTTGGATTTCCAGACGAGAACTGGACTTTGGGTTTGTCTGCCAGACGAGGACTAGACATTGAAATGTTTGCCAGACGAGAACTGGACTTTGAATTGGCTTTCCAGACGAGAACTGGACTTTGAGATGTTGATAAGTTAGGGTTACGGGGCCCTGGATGTGAGATTGATGTTTGTGGGGGGTATGCTCAATGCAAATATGATGCATATGCTCTATATGCTCAAGCGACATGAGTAATGTATGCAAATGACTTATGCAATGCTTATGAAAAGCTAGAAAAACTCCCAAGGTGGGAAGAAAGGTCAAAGGTGACAAGGCTTCTGGTTGAGAAGGGTGACAAAGGCGACGGTGGGTAGCACGATTTCCTGATACTCGTCTTGAACTTGGATTACTGACATAACTTGCTCTGTATAGCTAAAGTTGCCCCTGTTGGGTGACTCTCTGAATAGACTGTCACTGATTATCCAATTCCTGGAATAGTAGACTTGGACGCTTGAGGAGAATTGCATCTAGTGATCTCTGGCAGTGTCTTGCCCCGGTATGAGCGTGAAAGCGACTTGACTCATTCTGACTGAGCACCGGAAGAATTTATCCTTGGTCAACAGAAAATTCGGGTGGCTTGCCCCTGTTTGGTAAATTCACTTCTGATCAACTGACTTTGAATGATATTCCTCAATCAACTGATGCTTGGGAACTGCTTTACCTTGAAAAATTCCTTGGTTGACAAAACCATTGAATAACATGCCCCTGATTCATAGGCTAACAAGATGCTCCTGATTCTGGCTATCATTGTTGAATGATCAAGTTCCCTCTTGATTGCTCTTTGTAGGAACTTCCCTGGTGTCACGAACTGACTTGCAATTAAAACTGTTCATTCACAAATGGTAATTTTAATGCAGTGCACATGCAAGTTTGGAAAATTTATTTGTTCGAAAGTTGTGACAGTGTGTGACAAATGGACAATTAGTCCAAATGTAGTGCTGAGTTAACAAATCATTAGGAGTCAGTTTACGCAACCTTGTCGCAGTATGCTTCCAGAATTGAACCTGATTCAATTAGGACTTTCAAGGGTTATAACGTGGCCTGGTTCACGGTTTTGGAAAGAAAGATTTAAAGCTCAAAGTTTATCTGTGCCCACCCATTCTTCTTGATGTTCTCCAGTCCTAAGTTCAACTAATTCGACCTATGCGCTCGCCTCTCGAAAGGGCTTTGTAATGGTTGAGGAACCAATGACTTTGACAGTTTAAGCACCAATGAGGTTTCTTGGAGTAACAGTCACCCCTTCTGACTTTGTGTCTAGTCACACGACTTTGTTCTAATGGAACTCTATTATTTTTTTTACTCCCTAACTTTTGCCTGGACTGATTCCTTTTTTTTTAGAATTTTTTTTCGATTTTTGAAGTCCGGCGGGATGCCCTAACTTTTGCCTAAGTCATATGTTTTCACTTTTTTCGACTTAGCGGGCTTTATTTCTCTTTTTTCTTTGATTTTTTTTTTTTGAGCAAATCGTGTGACGCAGGTTTGTCATGACTTGCTGAAAGGGTGATGACTGCCTCATTCCTTTGTTGGTGAGGGATAACCATTGTGGTTTCACATCTCTTGACCTCTTAAGGTGTACTGAAGAAAAGGTAATGGATCCTCGGATGCACACTCCTTAGGAAATTTGAACTCCCGGTCGAATTAACTGATGACTACCCTGCATCGGGTTAAATGTGAGGGTTTTTTCTGTTTAGAAAAGAAACTCCTACTTCAAGGCTCAAAGGGGTGGACGAGAGTCTATCTCCCTTATATCTCCGGTGTTTGGGAATTGAAGCAATGCCTGTACATCGTCAGCAGGTTCTAAACCGAAAGCATACCTTTAACAATTATGGGTATTCAGTTGTCATCATCCTCCCTCAAACCTGCTAAACAACAGTGAAATAAATGGGAGGTAAATGGATGCAATTTTTTTTGTTTTCGTTTTTTCAATGCAAGTAAAGAAAAATGAGCGAATGCGACATAATCGATTCAAAAATGCAAGATCACTACATTAACATTACCATTCAAAATAACAATGCTTAAAAGACAAGTAGCTGCTAACAGGAAAGAAACTACAATGCAAATGATAAAAAGGATACAATGATCACCAGCTCTGATGACATATTCTTGTATGAGTCACTGAAATTAGGAGATACTTCTTTGAAGTCCTCGAACCCAACCAGGCGAGAGGTGGACGTGCACAACCAAGCTTCCTTCTGGAAAGGATATGTAGCCCTTATCGATCAACTGTTGTACTTTGGCTTGAAAAGCTTTGCAATCTTCAGTTGAATGTCCCATTGACCCACCGTGATACCCGCACTGCTCATGAGGATTGTACCCTGGAGGGTACGGCTCTGGCAACGGCTTGAGAGGCTTAGGAACCACCAATGAGCTTTGAATTAGATGTGGCAATATTTCACTGTACATCTTTAGAACTGGGTGAAGAGGAGCATTCCTTCTTTCCAGATTGTTGCGAGGCCTAGGCTGGCTCTGAAGTTGATTCTGAGGTCTTCGACCCTGAGCTTGCAGATTTGGACGAGGAGGAGTCCAAGGTTTCTGATATGGTGCTCTGAGCATTGCGGCATGCCCATAAGAGTAAGCAGACCTAGGAATAGATGATCTCTGAGAAGATGTTGGTCTAGAATATTCGATATTGGCCATGACTGCACTGGCGTCATACCATTCTTCCTCTTGGGAGCTAACAATAGATTCACCTTCACTAGCTGGGATGTTCGAAGAGTCTTGGATCTTTCCACTTTTGAGCAGGCTTTCGATGCGTACTCCAACTTTCATCAAATCAGAGAAGCTTGATGTCCCAATGCTACTCATTCTTTCCAAGTATGGACCTTGTAACGTGCCCACGAACAGGTCCACTAATTCTCTGTCTGAAAGTGGTGGTTGCACTTGGGCTGCCAATTCTCTCCACCGTTGTGCATATTCTCTGAAAGATTCACCAGTTCTCTGAGATAGGTTCTGTAAATGCATGCAATTGGGCGCCATGTCCACATTGTACTGGTATTGCTTTACGAAAGCTCTGGATAAATCATTCCACGACTGGATACTACTGCTTTCCAAATCCATGTACCAACTTAAGGATGCACCGCTTAAACTATCCTGAAAACAATGAATCATCAGCTTATCGTTGCAGGCATAAGAAGTCATTTTTCTGCAAAACATCACCAAATGACGCTTCGGGCAACTAACACCAGTGTATTTCTCGAACTTCGGAGTTTTGAAATCTGGAGGAATGACAAGACCAGACACCAAACATAGGTTTAGAGCATCAAAACCAAAGGCATCAGGATCTGCTAAGGCTTTGATTTGCTCATCCAACACACGAAACCTTTCAGCAGGATCAAAAGTTGGTGGATCCTTGGTTTTCACAAGAGGGATTGCCCCTTGTAAGTTTGGCATAGGGAAAGCAAAACTCTGATAATCTGTAGAATCAGAAGAAGATGAAGGCCCACCTCGGACAACAGATGGTTCAGGTACACTCTGATTCACAATCGGGGTCTGTGCAGGATGAGCTTGAGTCAGGTTGTTCACTTGTGGGAGATCCTCATCAGGAGAAAGACCATACAAAGGATTGGTCATCGAAGTGAAACCAGGTGGGAACTCCACATTATGACGGTTGTTCTCTGACATAACTACTGACGGCTTCCAATCTGACCTTTTTAACTCTTGGCACTGCTCAGTCAAACTTCAAATCACTTTTCGTCTTCCAACAGTTACCACTTGTTCAAACTGAGTACCGGGAAATCAGCTGGCTGGTCATGGACAAAAGAGGAGGGATGAGCTCTCCGGAAAAAGGATATGCAATGTTGATGCAAATGCAAAATGCAATATGATGATGCAAAAGATGCAAAGACATGGGATCACAGCTGGAAACTGCCTGGAATCTGGAATACTGCCAAGAATCGAGTGTTTGTAACCACAAGATCTCTGTATAATAACCCAAAATAGTAACCGAGAACCGAAGGTCAAGAACTTCAGGATCATAGTGACCGGATCGAAACATATAACTGCACTGGCAATGAGGGTATGCTGAGGTCATGGTTCCTGCAAACCTGTAAACCCCTCCCAATATCACGGGTATGCTCCGGGTCAGATGTAACACCCTTCTAAATACCCCAAATTATTATAATTAAAATAACAATATATTCATCAGAGTAATTATGCCCCGAAGGGTGTCACACAATCATTTCACAACAATTATCAAAATATTCTGTCATGCTCATTTATTTAATCGAAATAAGGTTCTTTTGCGTAATTCGCAGCGGAATAAAATTCAACATCAATGTAAAACATGTAACACACTACATGTAAATCATTCAACGACAAATCTCAAATTAATTAAAACATCCCCTCCCGATGTTACATCTATCAGAGCATGACCCATAAGAAACTACCCTAGACTCCAAGCATTAGCTTCTACTCAACTCATTTCTCGTTACCTGAAAAATAGGTGTAAGGGTGAGTTCCTCAATCAATATAATAAGCATTATAAAACAACATGTAATGGCAAGTAATTAACACATTAATTCACCCAAATCAGGCTACGCCTTCAGCAACATCAATATCCGTTCAAAACATCATACTCAACCGTAGATTCTCAACCATATTCAACATTTACAACACCACACACAACACACATATAATACTGGAATACATCCATTCATATTATATGCCATACATTCATTATGCAATGAGACTCTATGCATGCGGTACCGACTATGTTGTGAACATATAGTTCAACCTCACCGTCCAAATCCAGGCACGGCTACCAAGCCCACCAGTCCCACTCATTTGAGACATAGTGACTCACTCACTAATTCCTCACCATGGGAATTAGCTACCACCCCAAATGGGCCATGCTATGCAAGCTACTCACCTAGCAAGCAACAATCAACAACAATCAAAATGATTTACTCACTAATTCCTCACCATGGAATTAGCTACCACCCGAAGGCCACAATATGCATGCTAATCACCTAGCAATGCAACATCAACAAAATCAAGAATAGACACATGCTCACACTCTAAGCCATAATACCATCTATTCACAAATGTATACATTCATATCATCATGTATACTATCACATATTATCAACATAATTAATCACAAAAACATATCCTATCATGCCACATAATCAAACACAGTATTAGCACACTCTACTAATACCTTTACCACTCAAAACAACGGGAAATGATCCCTATCACATCATATCTCAGCTAAGTCGCATCACTCAGCCTAAACAACCAAAACTGCACAACAGTAGCACAGAAAAATCACAATTCTGCCCATACACGTATTGCCCATGTCCATACGCGTATTGCCCAAACCTGACCAAGTTCATACGCGTAATGCCCACTCTCATACGCGTATTGCGCATTGCCTCGCTCATCTCATACGCGTATTACCTATCCCATACGCGTATGCTACGCGTAACAATCTCCCATTACGCGTACCAACAGAGACCAATTTACGTTCGAAATATCATCTTTTCCACCCATACGCGTAAGGCCTCCTCCATACGCGTACCAGCCAGCTCATACGCGTATTGCCTAGTTCCATACGCGTATGACCAGAAACCAGAACTCTCAGATCTGCTATGGCTTTCTCTGTTACGAAACCTATCAGATCCAACCTTCCACAGTCCAAATTATACAAAATAATCGTCCATATCATCTACACGAATCATATCCTATTCATCTTCACCAATCCTAACATTATCCCTTCTAATTCCTACGAATTCTTTTCAATTATCATTCAATTTCATCCATCCAATATTTCACAAACTCATCATGCATCAATCAAATTAGAGGTACAACCAATGGTTATCACTACCCATTACATATTATCATATAATACCCTTTAACTGATGATAAACCCCCCTTACCTGAGTTAATCTGGTAGCCTCCGAGCTCTAAGCTTTTCCTTCCTTCAACCTTCGTTCTCTGGCTTTTTGCCCTTTTCTGCCTCTTTTCCCTTTTTCACGTGAAATAACCTTTTTACCAAAAATGGGATTTTTCTCATTTCTAACATATATATTATTCCAATAAATAATTATCCCAATAATTATTATTCCAAAATAATAATAATAATAATAATAATAATAATAATAATTCAATTATTTAATTAAATCAATAAATATATTATTAACTTAATTTAAATAATTATTATATTATTATCGGGGTGTTACAACTCTCCCCCACTAAAAGAGTTTTCGTCCTCGAAAACATACCTCAATCGAACAACTCCGGATAAGACTCCTTCATCTGGCTCTCCAGTTCCCAAGTCACATTGCCACCTGCTGGTCCTCCCCAAGCTACCTTCACTAAGGCAATCTCTTTACCCCGCAACTGCTTCAACTCCCGATCCTCGATCCTCATAGGTGATGTTTCAACAGTCAGGTTATCTCTCACCTGTACATCATCTACTTGAACAACATGCGACGGATCATGAATGTATCTCCTCAACTGAGACACATGAAAAACATCATGCAAATTCGCGAGCGACGGCGGTAAAGCGATACGATAGGCTACCTCTCCTATTCTCTCCAAAATCTGATAAGGACCAATAAATCGAGGTGTCAACTTCTTCGACTTCAAGGCTCGACCAACACCAGTTATCGGAGTAACACGAAGAAACACATGATCTCCCTCTTGGAACTCAAGTGACTTCCTCCTCTTGTCATGATAACTCTTTTGACGACTTTGAGCAATTCTCATCTTATCCTGAATCATCTTAATCTTTCCCGTAGTTTGTTGAACAATCTCCGGTCCAACCACAGCACTCTCACCGGACTCATACCAACATAAAGGTGTCCGACATCTCCTACCATACAAAGCTTCAAACGGTGTCATACCAATGCTCGAATGAAAACTATTGTTGTAGGTAAACTCAATCAAAGGCAAATAACAATCCCAAGCACCTCCATTTTCCAAAACACAAGCCCTCAAAAGATCCTCTAGCGACTGAATCGTCCTCTCAGTCTGACCATCAGTCTGCGGATGATATGCAGAACTCAATCTCAGCTTAGTTCCCAAAGCCTTCTGCAAACCTTCCCAAAACTTCGATGTAAATCTAGGATCTCTGTCCGAAACAATACTAGACGGAATACCATGCAAACTTACAATCTTCTCAATATACAACTCAGCTAGCCTCTCTAACGGATAATCCATTCTGATCGGAATGAAATGAGCCGACTTCGTCAATCTATCCACAATCACCCAAATAGCCTCAAAATTCTTACTTGTTCTCGGCAAACCAGAAACAAAATCCATACTGATACTGTCCCACTTCCACTCTGGAATAGCCAACGGTTGCATTAGCCCAGACGGCTTCTGATGCTCAATCTTCGACTTCTGACAAGTCAGACAAGAATACACAAAACTTGCAATTTCTCTTTTCATTCCCGGCCACCAAAATAACCCTTTCAAATCATGGTACATCTTCGTAGCTCCAGGATGAATACTCAAGCCACTACGATGTCCTTCCTCAAGGATACTCTTCTTAAGTTCTGTAACATCCGGAATACACACCCGACTACCAAATTTCAAAATACCATTCTCATCAACTCTGAATTCACCACCTTGACCTTGATTCACTAAAGTCAACTTATCAACCAAAAGTGCATCGGATTTCTGACCCTCTCTGATCTCGTCCAGAATACCACTCGTTAACTTCAACATTCCCAGTTTAACACTATTGTGAGTACTCTCACACACCAAACTCAAGTCTCTAAACTGCTCAATTAAGTCCAATTCCTTAACCATTAACATAGACATATGTAATGATTTCCGACTCAATGCATCAGCTACTACATTTGCTTTACCCGGATGGTAATTCAAGCCAAAATCATAATCCTTCAGAAATTCTAACCATCTCCTCTGTCTCATATTCAGCTCTTTCTGATCAAACAAATACTTTAAACTCTTATGGTCACTGAAAACTTCAAATCTTGAACCGTACAAATAATGCCTCCATAACTTCAGAACAAATACCACAGCTGCCAGCTCTAAATCATGTGTCGGATAATTCCTCTCGTGAACCCTTAGCTGTCTCGAAGCATAAGCTATAACCTGCTTATTCTGCATCAACACACCACCTAAACCCAACAATGAAGCATCACAATAAACCTCAAATAGTTCCGACGAACTCGGTAATATCAGGATAGGAGCAGTAGTTAACCTTCTCTTTAACTCTTGGAAACCTTCTTCACATTTTGAGTCCCAAACAAACGCTTGCCCCTTTCTAGTCAACATTGTCAACGGTAACGCCAACTTAGAAAATCCCTCAATGAACTTCCTTTAATACCCAGCCAAACCAAGGAAACTTCGAATCTCAGTAACAGACTTAGGAGTTTCCCACTTAGACACCGCTTCTATCTTAGAAGGATCAACAGCAACACCACCTCTGGAAATCACATGACCAAGAAAACTACTTCTTCTAACCAAAATTCACACTTAGACAGTTTAGCAAATAACTTCTTTTCTCGTAGAACTCCTAAAACCACTCTCAAATGTTCAGCATGCTCTTCTTCAGATTTCGAATACACCAAAATGTCATCAATAAACACCACAACAAACTGATCTAGGTACGGATGGAAAATCCTATTCATATACTCCATAAATACTCCAGGTGCATTAGTCACACCAAAAGGCATTACAGAATACTCATAATGTCCATACCTTGTTCTGAAGGCAGTCTTCTGAATATCCTCAGTTTTCACACGTATCTGATGATATCCCGATCTCAAATCTATTTTGCTGAACACTCTCGCACCAACCAACTGATCCATTAAATCATCAATCCTCGGCAAAGGATACCGATTCTTGATCGTCACTTTATTCAGTTGCCTGTAATCTACACACAACCTCATAGTACCTTCTTTTTTCTTAACCAACAACACTGGTGCACCCCACGGTGACACACTCGGACGAATAAATTTCTTATCTAACAGATCTTCCAGCTGACTCTTCAATTCAACTAGCTCAACAGCAGACATACGATAAGGAGCCATCGATATCGGTCTAGTACCAGGTACCAAGTCAATCGAGAACTCAACTTCACGCTCTGGTGGCAATTCATTCACCTCTCCCGGAAACACATCAGGAAAATCACACACCACAGCTAGATCGCCCATCACCAGTTTATCTTTAGCCTCCAAGGTCGCTAACAGCATAAACAACTCTGCCCCATCTGCCACTTCCTCACTCACTTGTCTTGCTGATAGAAACAAACTTTTTCCTTCCTCAATCTCAGGAAATATCACAGTCTTATCAAAACAATTGATATAGACTCGGTTAAACACCAACCAGTTCATACCCAGAATAACATCAATCTGCACTAAGGGAAGACACACAAGATCTATCCCAAAGTCTCTACCAAAAATACTCAAAGGACAATTCAAACAAACCGAAGTAGTAGTCACTGAACCCTTCGCAGGAGTATCAATCACCATACTACCACGCATCTCAGATATCTCTAACTTAAGTTTCACAGCACAATCCAAGGATATAAAAGAATGAGTCGCACCTGTGTCAATAATAGCTACAAGAGGAAAGCCATTAATATAACACGTACCTCGGATCAAACGATCATCTGCAAAAGTCTCAGAACCCGATAGAGCAAAAACCTTGCCTCCTGACTGATTCTCTTTCTTCGGCTTAGGACACTGTGGGCTGATATGACCCACTTCTCCACAGTTGAAGCAAGTCACAGTCTTCAACCGGCAATCTGCAGCCAAATGACCACCTTTTCCACATTTGAAACACTTCTTCTCATTACTGGTACACTCATGGATACGATGTCCAGCCTGACCACATCTGTAACACTTAACAGAAGCACTAGAGTCTCCTCCACTAGGCCTCTTCATCCCACTCTGCCTCTGAAAACCTTTGCCAGCTGCATACGGTTTTCCACGATCAATCTGATTCTTACCTTTTCTATCAACCCTCTGCTGATAGCTCTCAGCTCTGGCCTTGGAATCCTGTTCGAAAATCCTGCAACAGTCAACCAAATCAGAAAACACTCTAATCCTTTGATATCCAATAGCCTGCTTGATCTCGGGACGCAACCCGTTCTCAAACTTCACACACTTTGAAAATTCCCCAGCAGCATCAGCATAGGGAGTATAATACTTCGACAGTTCTGTGAACTTAGCAGCATACTCCGTAACAGACCTGTTACCCTGCTTCAATTCCAAGAACTCTATCTCCTTCTTTCCTCTGACATCCTCGGGAAAATACTTCCTCAGAAATCTCTCTCTGAACACAGCCCAAGTAATCTCAGCATTTCCAGCAGTTTCCAACTCAGTGCGGGTAGCAACCCACCAATCATCAGCTTCTTCTGACAGCATATGTGTACCGAACCTGACCTTCTGGTTATCAGCACACTCAGTTACTCTGAAGATCCTCTCTATCTCCTTCAACCACTTCTGAGCACCATCTGGATCGTATGCTCCTTTGAACATTGGAGGATTGTTCTTCTGGAACTCACTCAACTGACGAGCAGCTCCCATTCCCATAACATTCGGATTTCCTCCAAGTACTCCAGCTAGCATACCCAGAGCCTCAGCAATCGCAGCATCATCTCTACTTCTTCCAGCCATCTCTATTCTGAAACCCAACAACTAAACAATAAGTACTGATAGGGTTACACAACACCTATACCGTACAGGGAAACAGAAAAATTACGACTCGACACGACCGACTATGCTCTGATACCACTAATGTAACACCCTTCTAAATACCCCAAATTATTATAATTAAAATAACAATATATTCATCAGAGTAATTATGCCCCGAAGGGTGTCACACAATCATTTCACAACAATTATCAAAATATTCTGTCATGCTCATTTATTTAATCGAAATAAGGTTCTTTTGCGTAATTCGCAGCGGAATAAAATTCAACATCAATGTAAAACATGTAACACACTACATGTAAATCATTCAACGACAAATCTCAAATTAATTAAAACATCCCCTCCCGATGTTACATCTATCAGAGCATGACCCATAAGAAACTACCCTAGACTCCAAGCATTAGCTTCTACTCAACTCATTTCTCGTTACCTGAAAAATAGGTGTAAGGGTGAGTTCCTCAATCAATATAATAAGCATTATAAAACAACATGTAATGGCAAGTAATTAACACATTAATTCACCCAAATCAGGCTACGCCTTCAGCAACATCAATATCCGTTCAAAACATCATACTCAACCGTAGATTCTCAACCATATTCAACATTTACAACACCACACACAACACACATATAATACTGGAATACATCCATTCATATTATATGCCATACATTCATTATGCAATGAGACTCTATGCATGCGGTACCGACTATGTTGTGAACATATAGTTCAACCTCACCGTCCAAATCCAGGCACGGCTACCAAGCCCACCAGTCCCACTCATTTGAGACATAGTGACTCACTCACTAATTCCTCACCATGGGAATTAGCTACCACCCCAAATGGGCCATGCTATGCAAGCTACTCACCTAGCAAGCAACAATCAACAACAATCAAAATGATTTACTCACTAATTCCTCACCATGGAATTAGCTACCACCCGAAGGCCACAATATGCATGCTAATCACCTAGCAATGCAACATCAACAAAATCAAGAATAGACACATGCTCACACTCTAAGCCATAATACCATCTATTCACAAATGTATACATTCATATCATCATGTATACTATCACATATTATCAACATAATTAATCACAAAAACATATCCTATCATGCCACATAATCAAACACAGTATTAGCACACTCTACTAATACCTTTACCACTCAAAACAACGGGAAATGATCCCTATCACATCATATCTCAGCTAAGTCGCATCACTCAGCCTAAACAACCAAAACTGCACAACAGTAGCACAGAAAAATCACAATTCTGCCCATACACGTATTGCCCATGTCCATACGCGTATTGCCCAAACCTGACCAAGTTCATACGCGTAATGCCCACTCTCATACGCGTATTGCGCATTGCCTCGCTCATCTCATACGCGTATTACCTATCCCATACGCGTATGCTACGCGTAACAATCTCCCATTACGCGTACCAACAGAGACCAATTTACGTTCGAAATATCATCTTTTCCACCCATACGCGTAAGGCCTCCTCCATACGCGTACCAGCCAGCTCATACGCGTATTGCCTAGTTCCATACGCGTATGACCAGAAACCAGAACTCTCAGATCTGCTATGGCTTTCTCTGTTACGAAACCTATCAGATCCAACCTTCCACAGTCCAAATTATACAAAATAATCGTCCATATCATCTACACGAATCATATCCTATTCATCTTCACCAATCCTAACATTATCCCTTCTAATTCCTACGAATTCTTTTCAATTATCATTCAATTTCATCCATCCAATATTTCACAAACTCATCATGCATCAATCAAATTAGAGGTACAACCAATGGTTATCACTACCCATTACATATTATCATATAATACCCTTTAACTGATGATAAACCCCCCTTACCTGAGTTAATCTGGTAGCCTCCGAGCTCTAAGCTTTTCCTTCCTTCAACCTTCGTTCTCTGGCTTTTTGCCCTTTTCTGCCTCTTTTCCCTTTTTCACGTGAAATAACCTTTTTACCAAAAATGGGATTTTTCTCATTTCTAACATATATATTATTCCAATAAATAATTATCCCAATAATTATTATTCCAAAATAATAATAATAATAATAATAATAATAATAATAATTCAATTATTTAATTAAATCAATAAATATATTATTAACTTAATTTAAATAATTATTATATTATTATCGGGGTGTTACATCAGACATCACGGACTCTCAAAGCCGAATAGCCATAATACTTTCACCATTTCCGAGAAATGGCTCATGACCAAATCAGGGAATCAGTTAGGCATTATGTACTACGCAGGGAGGCCTCAGCTGAGTCCAGGACACAAGGTCATCCTATGCGATCCCCAGGTGGGCCCTCGGATGCGAATGGGTTTGCCACACAATGTGGTCTGCCACTGTCATCACTAAAGAGGGATGTTTCCACAAGGTTCTCAATGATCGGTCCCCAGCTGCACATAACTGTCAGGGTTATGAAATGAAAGAGGAAGATCCCCAAATCAAGACATTTCCAAGACAATCGCAACCTGGGTGTGGAACTCACTACTACCCTCATGACAAGATCTCATGAGGCCAAAGTGGAACCACTCTAAGTCCTATGGTGCACTCGAGCCGGGTACTTGGCTCATATCTCTCAAGAACAAGTAACACCCATCCCACCAAAGAAAACCAGTCCAGACAGTCCAGTATATATACATAATGCATAAAATAAATACTGAAAACTGTAAATAAAGCTGTAAATAAAGCAACAATAAAATACAACAAGCCACTGCAAGCAAACATCACCCAATGAAACAGCAACACACAAGCGCTAGGAGAGACTCACAGGGGAACCAGAGATTCTAGGTTCTGTCCCCAGCAGAGTCGCCAGCTGTCGCTCCCGGGATTTCCATCCTGGTACAAACGCGAAAGTGGCGCGAAAAAAGAATAGAGTCGCCAGCCAGGCATTTTTATCCCGAAGAAAGGGAATGGTAATGCTGCACAAACCAAAGAAATAAAGAGGAAGGACACAGGTCCTGCGAACCAAAGAGACTGAGTTCGGGAGTCAATTACGACCTGGGAAGGTATTAGCACCCAGATCGTCCGCCGTACCCGACGGGATCCACGCTTGCAAAGAAACTGTTTCAAAGGGTGAGGGTATGAAAACTGCAGCAAAAGAAATGAAAATGAGGAGAGACTGGAACTGGAAAAGAAATGAATAAGCAATGAAAAGGAAAAATGTAGGGAAAATAAAGATTGTGCTCGAACGGGCCCTACCCCGCTGCCTACGTACCTCATCAGGATAATGAGGATCAGAGACGCCGTAGTTCCCCTAACTAGGGGTAACAAAGGGAAAGTGCTTGTGAATTAAGGCTTGACCTGCCTATGCCATTGCTCAGGTGTTGCAGGCTCGGACGACGAGTGCGTAACCGTCTTGCAAAGTGACAAGTAGTAGCAAGTTCGCGTACGGAGCGAAGGAGATGAGAAAAGAATTCCCGAAGGAAAGACGCTTATTGTTTGTTTGTGTTTTTTTATAAGCTTTTATGAGTGTGTCACAAGGAAGTGAACTCAAGCTCTCACCAATGGAATGTGCACTTGTCACTACATTCCAAGATGGAATAATAGAACAGGCATACTCAAGTAAGGAGAAGATCCCCAAAACTTGATCCCAAAGATTAGGGCTTAGGCTCACTAACTTGTTGAATTATTAAGTGTTTTGGTATTTACAGATGAAGAAGTGTTTTTTATGCTTTTCTTTATGAAGAAGATACCTTGATCAGACTTGTGCATCACAAGGTAAACTTGTACTATCCCAAGATGGGAAGACTACAAGCATACCTCATGGGATAAGGCTATGGATCAATGCATCACTTCACATTTATTAAAGTGTTTTTTAGAGTTTTGAGATGAGAAGAGAAGAAGAACCAAAAGGATCTCAAAGGTAAAAGCTAACGGGAAAAGTCTAATCCTAATATTCACATGCTCGGATGGTCCTAGGTTAGTGAGGTTTCTATCCTAATGAAGAAGGAAAGAAGAATATGAAAGGAGAAACACCATGGTGGCCTAAGCACACCTCAAGCTAAGAAAGAATAAAAGATGAGGAAGAAGAAAGATGAAGAAGAAGAATTAGATGAATAAGAATGAAGAATGAAATAGGATGAGTTGGATGAAATAGAAATAAGATAAGGAGATGAGAATGCAATATGGATATAAACAGACAATGCACAAACAGAGCCTACACCAGTAGGACTTTCAGATGCAACAGCATGCAATAAGGTAAAGTCGGGTCACAGTGGTACCTAACGGAGAAGGTTCGTTGCCTCTTCAGTATGCACAAGAGAAATCGAGAAATAATATCAAGTCCAGAATAATTTCAACAGTCAAACACAAGTGTATATTATCAAGATGCCAGACAAAGGTCAAGTAGGCTTCCAACATTCATAAGAACTAGTCCACGCAAAACCAAAGCCCTCGCAACTTGCAACCAGATTATGAAAAATAAAATAATCACAAGGCCATCACCATGCTACATCCTTCATCATCGAAATTGAACAATGAACCTACAAAATATCAAATAAAACTAGAACCAAAATCAAATGAATTTCTATTTAATTAAACCAAGATAAATCGGGAGAAACTAAAAACTAAACTATATTAATAATCAAAGTTAATACAAATCTAACAAAAAAACTAAATCAAATTAATAACAAGAATTAATTAGATACTAACAAAATAATATATATAAAAAATTATTAGAGGAAAGTGGAAAGAAGATTGGAAAAAGGGGGGTCGCTTGTCTTGGGTGCAGGGTGCTGAGAGAAATTCGCACATGGGCTTAATTCCTGAGGCCCAATCATAATTTTTGAGTCATGGTGTGAATTACGATGGGCTTATGGCCTTGGTAGAGCCCAACAACAACAAAACGGTGGTGCGAAATGTGATTCAGATAGTGTGAGTAGCATTCCACAACACTGATCATAAGCCAAACCCAATGCCTTGTAGTTAACTATCTCGGTCTCCTCTTCACAAAAGTTAACGCAGAAGAACAAAAGCCATTAATATTGTCTCCTTTTCGATCACCGACGCCGGATCTTCACTCCCCGTCTTCAACTTCATGAAATCCAGAATCAACAACACCGTTCATCACACAAAGAGACCGAACGCAACATCGCCGCCGCCACAAAGCTTTTCGGATTTTCGCGGCTCACAGTTCAAGCCTCGCGGTGTCCTTCGACTTTTCTCGACTCATCTTCGTCTCAACTTTGAAATTCCTTTGATTCGTCCTATCTCACTGATCTCTCAGTTCGTCACAGGTCCGTCGCTGTTTCGAATCAAACGAAATCAAGCTTCAAGCTCAGCTCATGAGCGGTGGCGGTTCCCGATCTAAAGTTCTCTGCGGCGAAAACGAACCTTCCTTGTTGAGACAATTCCACAACAACAATACATGTAGTTCACCGGCGGCGAAAAACAGCGGCAAAGAGAAACGACTCTCTCCCGGTCACGGTTTGTTCTTGCTCATCTCCTTTCTCTGCGATCTCAACTCTTTCTCTGTTTTCTCTTCATCTTCAAATCAGTTCTGCTTTTTGGATCTGAGATTTGTTGGTTGTTGTGTTGATATTGTGAAGGTGCGGTGGAGATGTATTGATGAAGGAAATGTTGTGCGGTTTCAGTGGCTATTCCTCCGAGTAATAGTGTGAATGAGGCTGAGTTTTTGTATCCAGATTGAGAGGTGTTATGAGTCGTTTTGAAGGTGACAGTTGTATGAAGTTATGGTGAGTTCTGTGTATCTGTTGAGAGAGTGGAGATATGGCTGAAGGAGATACCGTTTGGGTGATGAAGAAAAGTGGCTTATGTGTTCGGTTGTTCCTGTTGTTGTGCGGTGTTCAAACGTTGGTGGTGACGGTGATGATAGGTTTATGAAAATTTGTTGCAATTTCTGAAAGTGTTGAAGGTTGGTAAGGAAGGTTAAGGTTTGTTGAAGGAATTATGCGTTAGGTTGTTGATTGGGTTGAAGAGGATTCAGGTTGGTGGTTGAATTGATGCAGTGAGGATTTTAGAGTGGTATGTGAGTTTTGCGGAAAGAAAAATGTGAGTGTGTGCTGCGTGAAATTCGTGACGTATTGAATGTGAGCAATTTGTGTGTGCAGTGCCTGAAGTTTCTTGAGCAAAAGCGTGAGTTTGTGCGTGTGAGTTTGTGGAGGGTGGAGAAAAGTGTGAATGCATGTGGAAATCATGTGCTGATGGCATGAAAATTGTGTAGTGGTGAAAAGCGTTTTGCTGTGGGTGTGGGCCAGCGTGAGAGTGACGAAAAGTGTGATATCCGTGTGAATGCGGAATGTGCCAAGGTCATGTGGTAGCAAATTGAATAAAAAATGAAAAAAAAAGCTCAAAGTCATGTGGGGCCGGTTTACAGTGATGTGCATATAACAGAAATGAGTGGCATCAATTTTGTGTGTTGCTTGAAGAAAATCACGTGAATAGAATTGGTGGTGATATCATATGAATGGACTTTATTTGTAAGCAAAATGAATGACTTATAAAATAGAATTGACATGGACAATTAGAATGACTAGTGAATATTAAGGAAAAAAAACTTAAAAATGAATAAAAATGTGGTGGAAGAAGAAAAATTTAATTGTTTATGGATAGTTTAATGGTTTATGAATATTAGAAATAAAAGGATGAAAATTGGTAGTAGAAATGGATAAAGAAAAAGGTCATAAATCAAAAAGTGGATTAGAAAATAAAATAATAAAAAAAATGGATATGAAGAATTTATGGATAAGGAAATTGTACAAAAAATGGATATGAATTGAAATAACAATTATTATGGAAGTGGATAAAAATGGAATGAATAAAAGGATAGAAACGATTATAAATGCCACTGACGCACACACCACATTTGAGCTCCTTTTAACAACATCCGATTAAAATGAATCTCCAACCACTGAACAATTCTCCACTGAAATAACAACCACCTCACACAAATCAACACTTGATGTCCTGAAGAAAACCACACATTTGATCTTGGACACACAATGACTGTGATATGAACCAATTGCAACAAGTAACTTGCACTTGAAGAAATCTCATGATGTGTTAACTAGACCCAACATCCAACTGAACTAGATCATAACGAACAAACACACTTGGACTGAAACCAAAGCTCTTTGAAAAATGGAGATAGCCTGAGATGTCGAGAAGACAAAAATGTCCTTGTAACTTGAAGATGATGAGAATAGTCTAATAATGGGCCAAAGGCATAGTGGACGGTCCTTGCAGACGTGAAATCCCTAAGGATCATTAAACTAGGGAAATAAACCCTAATTCCTCAGAAGACGATCCCATGTCTTGAGAGCATATGCAGATGATATGACCTAATGTATGATCTAATGGAAAATGCGAATGATATGCAAAATGAAAAGCTAGAAAACCAGAGGGCAAATTTAGGGTGTCCACAGCTGCCCCTATTCAATCAACTGTTAATCTGAAAAGGATGAGAGCAACGGCTGCCAGACGTTCGAGATAAACAGTGATTGAATACCAAAAGGACCCCGAAAATTTGCACTCTGACGAAGAATGTAAAAAATGGGAAATAAACCCAACCAAATGACGCTTTGGTGATTGCGGGGGAGAAAGAAGCAGACGAGCTTCTTCCAAGCTGAAACTGATATCTGGAGTAAGAACATGTTGACAGACGAGTCTTCGAATGACCTGTGATGCCAGGTGCAGAGAGCGGACGAGCCCTTAAGAATCTTCAAAGTAACCTGAGATAGACGAATCTCTTCCACTAATCCTTACGCAGATAAGTGGAATAAGACGGACGAGTCTTCTTCAGATAACCCTTACGCAGGTTCCGGAAATGCATATAAGTCCGTGGGATAGACATGCAACTAGGATAGACGAATCCTCTACATATATTTCCTGAAAATATATGAGTTGAGACAGACGAGTCTTCCAACAACCTGTGACGTCAGGTTCAACAATATAGGATAGACGAACCCTCTTCACGAATCCTTACGCGGATAAATGGCATAAGACAGACGAGTCTTCTTCGGATAACTCTTACGCAAGTACCGGTAATTGTTTTGACATTTTAATCCCACCGTCAGGAATTTCAACCTCTTCAATGCGGACGAGCATTGGAATGATCATCAAAGCAACACAGACGAGTGTCATAAGTCGACGATACGGACGAGTACCGGACGATGATCCAAGAAACACGAACGAGTGCTTCTGATAATGATACGGACGAGTATCAATTTATTTCAGACGATCTTCAAAAGAAAATACCAAACACGGACGAGTGTCGGGGCGTGCAGACGAGCACTAGATAAGTAATAGGCATGGCCGAGTGTCGAAGGATGCAGACGAGCAATCTTCAAAGGAATAACAAGCACGTACGAGTGCTAAGAGATGCGGTCGAGCATCAAATAAAGATGCGAGCACGGACGAGTACTGGCGACTTTCTTGGGGATATGCCTCAAATAAAGAGGAATCAGAAAATAAAAATGCACGGACGAGTGCTGCAGGGATGCGGACGATTTATGTTTCTTGAAGAAGATTCGCCATGATTGCTGCTAGTGGAGCTTGAAGAAGACATGGTGAAAAATAACAAATCTGCAGAGAATGCAGAAGCGAAGAAGAAGAGAAAAACGGATCGAAAGAAGAAGAAGATAGAGAAAGAATGCAGCGGAAAATAGAATCACAGGCCTATGATACCATGTGAACATATAACAACAAATTGAATCTCCATTGGAAAGAAGAATAGTAAAGGAATTGAAAAAGCTTGATTAGAATAACTGTATATAATCAAATGAAGTGTAATTCTCAATCTCAATGATTACAATGTAGAGTATCACTATATATAGCTAAGTCAAGTAACTAACTCTTCTTAAGTAACTCTAACTAACTTCTATAGAAGTTAGCATGAAGTGATTACGTGGCATCGTTACTATTACATTGTTTAATATCATCATCATCATTTACATTTAGTTCGCCAAGGATAACAAGTTTGCCTGGTCTGTTCTCAATTATGCTCATAATTTTATATTAGTAATATGAATCATGATTTGTCCTATAAACATGTTGCAACCAAGTGCAGTTTCACTGAATATTTGTTAACAAAAAATAGGAATATGCATGATTCAAACATACTGGAAACGAGTGATTTTCGAATATCTATTTTGAAAGGTTGATTTACTCAATGGTAGGGCCAGGGGAAGCTTCTTCTCAATCCCATATATGAATATGGTTTTTGCTGTTGCAATTAGCCTCTCTTCTTCTCTCTCGGTACAAGTCTCGAACTGTGTTTCACAAGAAACTAAGTGAATTCATAGGAGACACTAGCATTAGTTGTTCCATGTACATTGACCAATTCAATAGATTAGAAGATACTTATACACCCTCAAGTGAAGCTACAGTTCACAAGTGTGAGAGTAAATATTTTGTTTACAATTTAATCTATTTTGAATATTTTGTTTACATTTTAATATGTTTTTGAATATTTTATTTCAATTATTTGGTGATATTTACTCAAAATTATTTTTATTTAGAATTATTTTTACTAAATATGAGAGATAATATTTATAAAGATAAAAAAATAATTTAGTTTTAAAATCTCTCCTCTCCCTCCATATATATATATATATATATATATATATATATATATATATATATATATATATATATATATATATATATATATATATATATATATATATATATATAAAGTATCTCTTAAGAAATTAGAATCGCTATAAAAGATAAAATAAAACTTATTATAAAATTTAGTTTAAGGGAGAAAAGACTAATAATTAAGCCTAACTAATGAATCTAATGCATGTAAAGAAACACATTCTTTGTAGAGAAAATGGGAAGAAGGTTTGGAAGCACGTTTTGAAATAGATGTTTCAATAATTTAAAGCGGCGATGATACTTTAATAATGGATAATGATAATGTTACTAGAAGAAGTGATACCAAAAATATACTAGTAAATTAATCATCACCGCCAATGCGGTTTTCTATTATAAAGCATTTATTCATTTTTGTCGGTTAACTAATTTTTGTTTTCTTGTTTTTGTTAAACATATCTGTCTTTTATTTTAATAAGTTTCTCAGTTTTATTTTTCTGTTTTAAAATTTTAGATTTTTAATTAAGTAAAAATACTAAAATTATAAACAACAACATAGCAATTTTATTAAACTAATTTTATTAATTATTGTTTTTTTTTGTACCACTAGCATTCGGTCATCAATTTGACGTATTTATATATTTGACATTTTTTAGTTGTTGAATTAAGATTAAAAATTATAATTTCAAGTATATAATATAAGAGATTAATTGTTATGTACTGTTAAGTGTAAAAAATTATACACCATTAATTCATCACAATCATTTATAATTATTACTTTAAATATAATTAAAATAAAAAACAAATATAATTTTAAATCTAATAATTATTATTCACTGACAATATAAAACTATTTTATACTGTCAGGCTATTCCAATTAAATTCATAATATAAATAAAAAGTTGTATTTAAATAATAATCATTTGATTTGATCTAAATGCCAAATGCTTAAGTATTAAATCTCATTCAATTATTTTGAGAAATACGTAGACGAATCTCTCCCTATCTCAAATTATATAAGACATTTATATTAAACCAATTTTTATAAGGAAAAAATTGATGTTAATTGATATTTTAATAATAAAATTAATAAAGGTTTAACAAAAGAAATCTACAATATCTAACCTTTAGGTTCTTTTTATCACATTTTTCAAAAGAGTAATACTATTCTGTAAGAATAAATTTGAAAAATAAATGCAAGAATGCATATATGTCACTATTTTAGAGATTGATTTTAAATTTAAGAGTTAAATATGTTTTTAGTCTATATAAATATCTCAATTTTGGTAGATTGGAATGCTTTAGAGAAGATATTAAACGAAGTGGGGTGCCCTCGGAAATTTACCAAATGGATAATGACATTTGTTACTATTGGGTCGTACAGGTTTAATGTAAATGGCTATCACTCTTAAATCATGGAAGCGAAGAGGGGCTTGCGGCAGGTTGATCCAGTATCGTCGTTGCTATTTGTCATTGATATGGAATGCCTCAACCGCTATCTGTCAAAAATACAGAGTAACGGTAACTTCAATTATCATCCAAAATGTGAAAAATTGAAAATTACTAATTTGTGTTTTGCAAATGACCTTTTAATGTTCTCAAGAGGGGACAAGATTTCAATTGAATTAACGATGGCATCATATAACAAATTCTCGAAGGCAACAGGTCTAGTTGTGAATCCGCAAAAATGTCGTATTTATTGTGCTGGTGTAGATAGGGAGCTGAAAGGTGGGATCCTTATGGCCTCATGATTCCAAGAAGGGAAATTACCGTTTAAGTATATGGGTGTTCGTGTAACAGGTAGAAAACTACATATTCATCATTACTCGTCGTTGATAGATAAAATTGTGAATAAAATTAAGCATTGGACACTGAGGCTACTTACGTATGCGGGAAGACTTCAGCTTATCAATAGCGTCATGTTTGCTCTTACAAATTATTGGTTGGACTATTTTCCATTCCCTAAGGGTGTAATCCAGAAAATTGAGAGCATTTGCTGGATTTTTTGTGTGGACAGGTGGATTCGAGGGAAGTCGAAAGGCTCTGGTTGCTTGGAAATAGGTTTGTCGTCCAAGAAATCATGGCGGTTTAAATATAATTGATATTGAGTTATGGAATCAAACCAATTTGATGAAGCTACAGTGGAATTTGAATGCAAGGAAAGACTCTTTGTGGGTAAAATGGGTGCATGCCTATTATGTTAAAAATGAGAATCTGATGGAGGTACAATGCAAAACTAATGATTCTTGGATTATGAAGGCTATATTAAAGCAAAGAGAAGAGCTTGGAAAATGGATAACGTGGAAATTAATTTCAATATGAGACAGGTTTACCAAAAGTTACAAGGCTTTAGACATAAAATAACATGGACGAACCTTCTGTATGGGAACAATGCGAGACCTTGTGCGAATTTTATCTTTTGGCTAGCTTGTCATGGTAGGTTGGCAACGAAGGATAGACTATTTAAATTTGGAATGATTGAAGATATCAAATGTTGTTTTTGTCATAAGGAGGAATCAATGAACCATATATTTTTTGGATGTGAAACTACAAAAGGGATTTGGATAGAGGTTCTGAGATGGATACAAATGTGTCATAACCCTGGAGAGTGGCAAAAAGAAATTAAGTGGTTAAAGTAACATACGAAAGGTAAAGGGGCTCGGGCTGCTGTCATAAAAATGGTGATATCCGAGACAATTTATGAGATTTGGAATACTAGAAACAAGAAAAGTTTTGGCGATACGGTTAATACGACAATAATAGGAAAAAAGATTATAGATACTTTGGTGTATAGGGGGTGGAATGTAAAGAAAATAAAGAAATATATAGTTATCTTAATGATAGAAGGATGATTTAATGATAGAAGGATGACAAGTTTCTTTATTTTTGTGTTTGGGTAGTCCTTAAGGTTACGAGGTGGCTGGATCCGGTTGGGATCGCGTGTATTTATGTAATTTTTATTTATTTAATAAAGTGTTTTTATTTCAAAAAGAAAAATCTTAATAATCCCTATAAAAAAACGTCGAGTTTTAGTCCCTATAAAATTATTTTTGTATTCAAATTTAGTTTCTGTAGAGGGACTAAAACTACGTGTAAAAGTAATTTTATAGGAATTAAAACTCGACATTTTTTATAGGGATTAAAAATAAAAATTGTTACAAAATCAATTAAAAAATAATTTTTTTATTGAATTTTTAGAAGTAATTCTCTTGATCCAAAAACAATAAGATTTGAGAGAAGAAAATTATGTAGGGGTGTCAGATTCATCCAAAGTAAATAACTCAAAAAGTGAAAGGTTTAAATTATTTTCGAAGCAATATGTACCTCCGGATCAATGCAAAGATATGTAGAGATATGAAGACATGTAGGCTTTTGGATGGTGCAAATCTAATACCATAAAATCAAGATTATATAAGCTTAACATTAGCATATTTCCCGACATCTACACAATCAATTAAGGGTCCTGATCTAATTTTAAATATAGGTTAAAAAAATATGAATTTATATTGAATTTTTGAAAAATCAATATAAAATTATAAATTTTGAAATTGCACTGATCGAAGTCTCACTAGCACTGGCTTTCCCGACATCAAACAACCAAGCCGAATATGAGGCTTTCATCGTCGGTCTGAGGTTGGCCGAAGACTTAGGAGCAAAGGAGGTAAAAATATCAACAGACTCCTAGCTCGTGGCATCACAAGTACGAGGAGAGTACCAGACCAAAAACGACAACCTTGTTGAGTACTTAGCTTTGGTCAAAGAAAGACTCGCAAAATTCGAGAAGTGGGAGGTACAACACGTACCTCGCGAGCACAACACACGGGCCGACATCTTATCAAAGCTAGCTAGCACGAGAAAGAAGGGCGGAAACAAATTTGTAATTCAAGAAATCTTTCCTCGACCTAGTATCGAATAACCACCTCCTCCACTTGAGGTCAACGTGATCGGGGATACTCATTTTTGGATGACGCCCATCTATAATTACCTCACAAAGGGCCAGCTCCCCGCCGACCCAAAAGAGGCGGCCACCACCAAACGTAGGGCATGCTCGTACGTTCTCTTCGAAGGGAAACTTTACCGTATGGGGTTCTCCATCCCGTTACTCAAATGCATCGAGGAAGAGAAAGTCCCCGACATATTGGGAGAAATACACCGAGAATTCAACGCCCAACACTCCAGCGGACGATCGCTGGCACGAAAACCTCTTCGAGCAGGCTACTACTGACCGACCATGCAACACGACTCCAAGGAACACATCAAAAAATGCGACAAGTGCCAACGGCACGCCGACATGCACCTCGCACCCCCGAACGAACTAAAAACACTCTCCTCTCCATGGCCCTTCGCATGGTGGGGGATGGATATCCTCGGGCCTTTCGTAACCGGATCATACCAGAATAAATACCTCATCGTAGGGGTAGATTATTTTACCAAATGGATCGAAGCAGAGGCGCTAGCTAAAATAACAGCGCAGAACATTCTTCGATTCTTTAAACAAAATATCCTCGCTCGGTTCGGCGTGCCTCAGGTCCTCATCACGGACAACGAAACGCAATTCTCGGACGGGGGATTCCAAGACTTCGTGGCGAGCTTAGATACTAAGCAGCATTTCACATCCGTCGAGCACCCTCAAACCAACGGGCAAGCGGAAGCGGCCAACAGGGTAATCCTGCGCAGACTAAAACGCAGGCTCGGCGAGGCGAAGAGGGCGTGGGTCGAGGAGTTACATAGCGTCCTATGGGCTTACCGTACAACACCTCACTCCACAACCGGGGAGACCCCATTCCGACTAACGTACGGCACCGAAGCAGTCATCCCAATAGAAATAAGAGAACCGACGAGGCGCATAGAAGAACCCCTAGACGAAGAAATGAACGACGAGGCACTCAGAGCCGAGCTGGACCTCGTCGACGAGATCCGCTCCGAAGCAGCCCTTCGAGAAATATCCCTCAAACAAAAAATAGCCTTGCGCCACGACGCGAAGGTCATAAAAAGAGATTTCCAGGTGGGCAGCCTGTTCCTCAGAAGAAACCAAAAAAAACCAAGAGAGGGTAAACTGCCCCCCAACTGGGAAGGCCCCTACCGCGTCCGCGATAAGACGAGCAACGGGGCCTACTATTTAGAAAACCTACAAGGCGAAGAACTTGCTCGACCATGGAACGCAGAGAAACTTAGACAATATTACAGCTGAATATGTCACGGGGAGACGTGGGAGGTACGACCACACTCTTCACCTCCAAAACTACAGGGAGGAACCGCGCGACCCGAAGACGAACACGCCCCCTCCAACGAACACAACCCTCCCCGACGATTGGGACCTCGATCGAGCACCAATGTCGAAGTACCAAGACTGGCAGGGCACCCAGCTCGCGATGGGAAAGCCCAAGCCTCGGAGCCAGAGTTCCAAACCACGAACTCGGTTTCGATCTCAAACGGGCACAACGCCCGCTACCTCGTCGGTTCCCTAAACCGGGGAGACAAACATGGTCGAGCATAAAATAATTCATAAATACAAGAAACAAACTATAATAAAAGAAAAACCGAGCAAGATGAATAATTAAAAACGAAACATTCATTCATTGAAAACGGCCGAAGCCAAAGATAAGTACGCCCAAAGGCCAATATTCAAACAAAATAGGCACGCAAGCCATACAAAATGGGCACACAGGCCATATAAACAAAACAAATTAAAATTCTAAGACTCCGCCCGGAGCTACTCTTCAACATTCTCTTCCTCTCCTTCATCTTCCCCCAGCTCTTCTTCAGCCTCGAACGGGCACACGATCTCCCCATCCTGGACACAATAGTTGTGGACTGATCCCTCTGTCACCAACTCGGAATTTAATATCCTCAGCTGCTCGACGGCGTTATCAAAACCCTCCTTGAATACAGCCACGAGGTCCTGGTTGAGAGAGCGAATGTGCCTCACCAACTCACCCCGGGAACCGAGAGCAAGCTCTTCTTCAGTCTCATCAGCCAACGGACAGACCTTGTCCTCGAGCGAAGCAAGACGAGCACGCAACCCAGCATTCTCCTCAGCCACCTTCTGATGCCCAGCTGCTTGCTCCTCCAGACTTGCCTTGGCCGCCTTCAGCAGGTCTCGCTCCTCTTTGACCTCCTCCAACTCTTTCTTCAGCCCCTCCTGCAGCTGGTGCTCCTCCTTGTAATCCGACAAATCCTTGGACAAGTTGTCTTTTTCAGACCGGACTTGCAGAAGGGCATCTTCCAAGTAAGCAGTGGACACGGAGGTGTCAGTCAGGACCATAGCCGTCTCCATCACCCTGATGACGGCGGCCAAGTCCCTGGCCAATTCCTTGCGCCGGACACCAGCCTCCTGGTTCAAGATATCCTTCGCCTCGGGCCCTGGCACAGCAATGGCGTCCCCAATCTTGAAAAAGGCCTGCTCTACATAGCAGGGGGGCAGTAAGTAACTTCCAGGGCCACCCGGACTGTCGTTCCCCGCTAAGGTCGACCTGGAGAGCGTCCCATCCGGGCGCTTCCGCTTGTGGAGAGGGGAGGTTGATGGAGGCGGGCTGTCTGGTATGTTAATCATAGATGCACGGGGAGGGAGGAGAGCACTGGACTCGCTGTGTTCGAAGTCCCGGCCCCGGAGTTGCCAGCTATCTCTTGGACACGAGGCGCGGCCTTCTTCTTTTTCTTTGAAACCCTGTCCGGGGCACCCGCTTGGTTGGCTAGCTTGAGAACCCGATCACGAGCAGTGGGCATATCACCTACAAAACGGGGACATATACGTCAGCGGGAGAAAACATAAACAAAAAGACATAAGAATAAAAGAAACACTTACTCAATAATTCCATGGCTTTTTCCTCGGTTCTACACTCGAGCAAAGTCTTGGTGTTAATAAGACGGGGCTCGCAGATCGGCATCCCGACCTCGTCAAGATAAGTCACGCCATTTCGATCCGTCCAGACCGCCAGGTTGAAGCTCTGCACGTACTCAACCAGCTTCTTATAAGCGAGCCTATCCTCGACACCTAGCATCGAGAACTTGATCCGATAGTGGCTGGTGGTGAGATCGAAATGGTCGCGCTGCCACCTCAGCGGTATCTTCGACATTAATTTCTCCTCCCCGTATGCATCCCGTTTGTAGTAATAAAGGGAATGAAGGGCAGCACGGGTGATCGGTCTCACTACATACCACCGACCCTTGAAATGACGGGCAGAATCCACGTACGTCTTGAATAATTGTACGGGCTGTTTGAAGGAGACCCAGTTGTGACGCCCCCGAAGACCAGACCGCTGGAGATGGAAGATATGGAAGAAGAGGGCCCGAGTACACCCAATTCCGAGGAAGCGACAGACCAACTCATATGCCCGCATATAAGCAATGGCATTTGGGTGTAACTGTGACGGCGCCAGCCGGAGCCACTTGAAGATAGACATCTGGAAGGAGTTGAAGGACAGCCTAATTCCCGCCTCTCAAAAAGCAAACTCGTACATGGCGAACTGCTTCCCCGAGAAACGATGACATATCCGGTCCGCCTCTTTGGGAGCATGGCACTGCCAGTTTTCAGGATCTTCCCGACTTCTATTTTCCACCACGGCATAAGCGTGGTTCGCCTCGTCACAGAAATAAGATTCCTCGTCCAAGGATTCGTCCGCAACCCAAGAGAGGTCATTTTGCCCGGACGACGAGACATGCTCAGTACCACCTCTGGCGTTCCCTTCCTCGACAGACAAACACGTAATGTCCGTATCCGCGGGCCGCGGCCCGGTTTCTTCTACTCTCGGTCGTAGACGCCCGGTTGCACCTGAAACACAGATAGAAATAGTGAATTCGACGTCATATCAAATCCACCCTTCCACCGCAGGTCAAGTGAAAGGGCGTAGGGGCGATGTTCACGGGCACCAGTGCGAAACTTCACCCACTGCCACCAGGCCCAGTTGAAAAATTTCGCACGTGTTCGACGCAGTAATACGCACGTGAACATTCTTATGCCCTGGGCAAAAATCTCATACATGCTTATGAAAATTTTGCCCGGCACATGAAATTTCTGCCCGGGACAGTCTAATCCTAACCCTATTTTTCACATCTACAGCCTATTTAACTATTTCTAAGTTAAATCTAATTACTTTATACATATGAAAACATGCATTCATAGCCATTAACGCAGGAAAACAGGGAAAATGGGGGATTAAGAAGGCAAAACAGTACCTGACATAGTGAAGAGTCAAAGGGACACGACGGCGCTCGAGCAAACAGCGGTGGTTCAGCTAGTGTGACGGGCGGAGACGAGAAATTTCTTCAGAGCTTCCGGTGAACGTCTGAGCGAAAAAGTGTAAATGAAATGACTCAACCCCTTTTTATAATCACAAGCGCATGGATTAATGCGCTAGGCCATCATTGCCTACTTCCTACGCTGCCATTTGTACACTAAACGAAGCGACGCACCATTAATGTTGAAACACGTCAATCCACAAAGAATTTGGAACGACGTCGGACAACTGTACACCTCCCCGGCTCTACAGGACATCGTCGACCCCGGATAGCATCCTCGGCTTCCTTGAAAACATCATGAACCCGTCGGGGACCTTCATCCTCGACAATGTTGGAACATCACGTGCCCGACCATATGCCCGCTACTTTGTCCTTGGTGCATGTGCCCGACTGTAATACAAGTCATCACTCCGACCCAGAGACTCGACTTGGGGGGCTCCTGTTCTGGACTGGGCCGCAAGAATGTATAGGGCCACGGCCCAGTGCATGTCGAGCAAGGGCCCATATGCTCGAGCAGGAGAAACTCTTGGACAAATCACCTGCTTATACGACGGGCATACACTAAGGACGGGCAGAGAGTATGTCTGCCTGCTCATCTGCCACGTCACTCAACTGCCCTTTATTATCTCCTGAAAGATAGGGGCAGTTGGACTAAGGGGCAGACCTTTTGTCTAGGTCTTCACGCTTCTTACGCGTCCCTTGGCAGTTCCTCCATGGACCTAGCTAGATTAAGCCCATTGAAGGGCCTTGGCCCAGCGCTGGGGGCACATTATAAATACCCTTTCTCAGCAAAGGGTCAAGTATTCTAACTCATTCTGAATTAACCATACTATTATGTACCTCTTCTGACTTAAGCATTGGAGTGCTTTGCAGGTACACCCCCCTTTGTCATTTCATTCTCTGGCCCTTGCATCAAGTCTTGGAAGGCCCTTCTGATCAGGTGAGATCATTTGGCATCAAAAATTCATTGCCATTATCTGATATAATGCACTTTACATGGCTTTTGAATTGAGTTTTGACCAATGCTACAAATGACTTGACAAGAGAAGTGGTTTCAGATTTGAGTCCCATGAGGTATAACCATGTAAATCTACTTTTATCATCTACTATGGTTAAAAATACCTATAACCCATCATGGATGGTATAGCCAATGGACCCCAAATATTCGTGTGTAATATGTCAAATGTAGATTGAGAAACATGAGAACTATGAGAAAAAGGCAATCTTTTCTGTTTTGCATAAAAGCATACATCACAAGGTAATTTGATATTGACAGGTTTAATGAAAGGAAAATCTTTATTGAGTTCAATCAATTTTGTATTAGAAGCATGTCCCAGTCTAATATGCCATAGGCTACACTCAGGAAAATGATTATTGGAATGATTAACAGGAGAATTGATACAATGTATGGGAGGATTTTTGGGTAATGTAACTGAAGGATATGTCAAGAGATATAACCCACCATGTAACTCAGTTGTGCCAATCATCTTCATAGAAGACTTGTCTTGTACATTACATGAATTATCATTAAAAACTAGTTGACAATTGAGTAATTTGGTTAACTTTGGGACAGAAGTGAGATTAAAAGCAAAATGAGGAAAATAAAGAACATCACTGATGTAAAAATTGCTATTAAATTGAATAGTTCCTGAAAGATTAGTGGTGACAAGACTGCCATTTGGTAGTTTGAGGGTGATGGGCTTAATTTGCTTAAGACACTGAAAATACTCACGAGTAAAATAAACATGATCAGTGGCTCCTGTATTTAATATGAATGATGCAGGATGAAAAGTATTTGGGATAGTGCAGATAATACTTGATCCAAGATCAGTTTGAGAGGTTAACTGGTTAATGCCATGAGAATGTAATTGTGATGATCCTTGAAGTAATGCTAGCAATGCTTGATGCTGCTCTGGTGTAAAACCCAAACCATGAGATACTTGTGCACTTGCTTCAATGTTATCCCATGTCGTGTCTTCAGGTTTATTAGATGCAGTATTGCATTGATTGATGGTACCTTTATGCTTCCAATGAGGAGGATAGCCATGATTTTTAAAACAAGTATCAATGGTGTGATTAGTCATACCACAATGTGTGCAAACATGATTGTTTCTGCCTCTACCACCAGAAAATATACCTCCTCTAATGCTTCATCTACCATGCATATTAGAATATGATTTTGACTGAGTATCACGATTGGTCTGGTGCTGATTAGAAGATGGGGTGACCAAAATCTTGGACTCATCAATAGGAAAATTTGATTGTCTTTCTTGTTGAACAAGAAAAGAATATACTTTGCAGATGCTCGGGAGGGAATCCATAAGCATTATTTGTGACCTAATGGCAGAACATTGATCATTCATCCCTTTCAAGAAACAAATTACCTGATCACTAGCTTTGTAAGCACGAGTCTTGGTGATTGCAAGACAAGTAGTATCACACCCACATTCAGGAATTGGTCTAAAATTATCTAATTCTTGCCATAATATCTCTAGTTTTGTGTAACAGGAAGAAACAGAAGTATCACCTTGTTTCAATGTGCAAATTTCTTCTTGAATATCTGAAACTCGAAAGAAATCACCTTGATAAAATCGCTCCTTGAGCTCATTCCACATATCCGCAACATTATCCATCCAAAGAATGCTTTGAGCAATTTTAGCTTCTACAACATTCTCGATCCAAGACATGATCATGGTGTTACATCTATCCCACACTATGGAATTTGGATCAAGATCAGAGGGATGTGGCAAAGCACCATTATTGAAATGCAACTTGTTCTTGGAACGTAAAACCATGGTCATGGAACGCGACCAAGAATGATAATTGCAATTGGAAAGTAATGGTGTAACCATAATTAAAGCAGGATTTTCATTTGGATGCATGAAATAAGGGTTTAGGATATCAGTTTGATAACCTTTATTAATGTTTCTTGAAGAAGATTCACCATGATTGCTGGTATTGGAGCTTGAAGAAGACATGGTGAAAAACAACAAATCTGCAAAGATTGCGGAAGCGAAGAAAAAGAGAAAAACAAATCGAAAGAAGAAGAAGATTGAGAAAGAATGCAGCAGAAAATAGAATCACAGACCTATGATACCATGTGAACATATAACAACAAGTTGAATCTCCATTGGAGAAAAATAATAAAGGAATTGAAAAAGCTTGATTAGAATAAATGTATGTAATCAAATGAAGTGTAATTTTCAATCTCAATGATTACAATGTAAAGTATCACTATATATAGCTAAGTCAAGTAACTAACTCTTCTTAACTAACTTCTAAAGAAGTTAGCATGAAGTGATTACGTGGCATCGTTACTATTACATTGTTTAATATCATCATCATCATTTACATTTAGTTCGCCAATGATAACAAGTTTGCCTGGCCTGTTCTCAATTATGCTCATGATTTTATACTAGTAATATGCTCATGATTTTATATTAGTAATATGGATCATGATTTGTCCTATAAACATGTTGCAACCAAGTGCAGTTTCACTGAATATTTGTTAACAAAAAATAGGAATATGCATGATTCAAACATACCGGAAACGAGTGATTTTCGAATATCTATTTTGAAAGGTTGATTTACTCAATGGTAGGGCCAGGGGAAGCTTCTTCTCAGTCCCATATATGAATATGGTTTTTGTTGTTGCAATTAGCCTCTCTTCTTCTCTCTCGGTACAAGTCTCGAACTGTGTTTCACAAGAAACTAAGTGAATTCATAGGAGACACTAGCATTAGTTGTTCCATGTACATTGACCAATTCAATAGATTAGAAGATACTTATACACCCTCAAGTGAAGCTACAGTTCACAAATGTGAGAGTAAATATTTCGTTTACAATTTAATCTATTTTGAATATTTTGTTTACATTTTAATATGTTTATGAATATTTTATTTCAATTAATATTTTTTATGAATGAACAAGTTTTTATTTGGTGATATTTACTCAAAAATATTTTTATTTAGAATTATTTTTATTAAATATGAGTGATAATATTTATAAGGATAAAAAATAATTTAGTTTTAAAATCTCTCATCTCCCATCCATATATATATATATATATATATATATATATATATATACATATATATATATATATATATACATATATATATATATATATACATATATATATATATATATATATATATACATATATATATGATCTTACCTGATCAGAAGGACCTTCCAGTGACTTGATGTAACGGTCGTAGGATGGGAGGAGAGAAAACGTGGGGGGTGTACCTGCAAGGCACTCCAATGCTTAAGTGAGAAGAGGTACAATGAAAATATGGTTTTTAGTATGGTGAAATCAGAATACCTGACCCTTTATTGCAAAAGGGTATTTATAGTGTGCCCCCAGCGCTGGGCTAAGGTCCCTCTTTGGGCCTAGATCAGCTAGGCCCAAGGAAGAACTGCCAAGGAACGCGTGAGAAGCGTGAGGACCTAGCTAAAAGGTCTGGTCCTTGGTCCAACTGCCCCTATCTTTCAGGAGATAATAAGGGACAGTTGGGTGACGTGGTAAGTGACCGGACATACATGTTCTTTGCCCGTCTTGAGGGTTTGCCTGTCGTACAAGAAGTTTGTTTGACTGTGTGGTGCCCTTGCCCGTCTGCTAGGTGTCTCTGCGCGGGTATATGGGGCCTCTGCTCGACTTGTTGGGCCGTAGTCTGATACATTCTTGAGGCCCAGTCCAGAACAGGAGCCCCCCAAGTCGAGTCTCCGAGTCAGAGCGACGAATTGTAATGTAGATGGGCGCAAATGCAATGGATAAAGCAGCGGGCACGTGACGCCCAACATAGTCGAGGATGTTTCACGGGGTCGAGGACATTTCATAGAGTCGGGGACGAAAGTCCTTGACGGACACGTGACGTTTAAGAGAGTCGAGGACATCTTACGGGGTCGAGGACGTCTCATAGAGTCGGGGACGAAAGTCCTTGATGGAAACGTGACGTTTAAGAGAGTCGAGGACATCTTACGGGGTCGAGGACGTCTCATAGAGTCGGGGAGGTGTATGGTTGCTCGACGTCGTTCAAGATTCCTTATGGATTGATGTGTTTCAGCATTAATGGTGCGTCGCTTCGTTTATTGTGCAAACGGTGGCATATGCCGTAGGTAATGATGACTTGACGCGTCAATCCACGCGCCTGTGGCTATAAAAAGGGGGTGAATTATTTCATTTGAACTTTTTCGCTCAGACGTTCACCGGAAGCTCTGAAGAAATTTCCTATCTCCGCCCGTCTCTCCACCTGAAACGCTGTTGTTGCCCGAGCGCCGTCGTCCCATTCTCTTATTTTGACTATGTCAGGTACTGATCTTACCTCTAAACCTCTGTTTTTCATGTTTTCTGCGTTTGGTAGCTAGGATTGCATGATTTTACTTGTGTAGAGTAGGTAGAATTAGTCTAGAAACAGTTTAATAGGTTATAAATGTGAAAAATTTCGTTAGGGTTAGATTATCCCGGGCAGAAATTTCATATGTGTATGAATGGACCGGGCAAAATTTTCATATGCATATGAATGGCCCGGGCCAAAAATTTATATGTCTATGACTGCTGCGAGCATATATGTGTGTGAAATTTCCCAAATGAGGCCTGGTGGTCGCAAGTAGTTCGCGTCGGTGTCGTTTCGCGGGCCAGGGTTTCATTTGCTCGCGAATGTCGCCCCTACGCCTTTTCACTTGACCTGCGCTGGAAGGGTGGATTTGATACGATGTCAAATTCACTCTTTCTGTCTGCGTTTCAGGTGCAATCGGGCGTCTTCAACCCAGAGGAGAAGATACCGAACCGCGGCCCGTGGAAGCGGATGTCGCGCGCTTGAATGTCAAGGAGGGAAGTGCCGGGGGGCAATGAACACGTCTCCTCGTCTGGACAAAATGACCTTTCCTGGGTTGCGGATGAACCCTTGGACGAGGAGTCCTATTTTTGCGACGAGTCGACCCGTACTCATGCCGTGGTGGAAGATCGGAGTCCCGAGGATCCTGAAAATCGGCAGTGTCGTGCTCCTAAAGAGGCGGACCAAATATGTCATCGCTTCCCGGGGAAGCAATTCGCCATGTACGAGTTCGCTTTTCGAGAGGCGAGGGTTAGGCTGCCCTTCAACTCCTTCCAAATGTCGATCTTCAAATGTCTTCGACTGGCGCCGTCACAGTTGCACCCCAACGCCATTGCTTTCATGCGGGCGTACGAGCTAGTTTGCCGCTTCCTCGGCATTGGGTGTACTCGGGCCCTCTTCTTCCACATTTTTCACCTCCAGTGGTCCGGTCTTCGGGGGCGTCATAGTTGGGTTTCTTTCAAGCAGGCAGTGAGGCTGTTTAAGACGTACGTGGATTCCGCCCGACACTTCAAAGGGCGACGGTATATAGTGATGCCGATCTCCCGTGCCGCCTTGCATTCTCTTTATTATTACAAGCGGGATGCGGACGGGGAGGAGAAGCTCATGTCGAGGATACCATTAAGGTAGAAGCCCGACCACTTTGACCTTTCCACCAGCCATTACCGGGTCAAGTTCTCGAGCCTGGGTGTTGAGGATAGACTCGCTTACAAGAAGCTGGTGGAGTTCTTGCAGAGTTTCAACCTAGCGGTCTGGGTTGACCGAAAGGGTGTGCCTTATGTTGATGAGGTCGGGATGCCGCTCTGTGAACCTCGTCTTATCAACACTAAAGCTCTGCTCAAATGTAATACTGACGACCAGGCCATGGAATTATTGAGTAGGTGTTACTTTTATTCTTATGCTGTTTTGTCTTATGTTTTTGCCCGCTGATGTTTGTATCTTTGTTTTGTAGGTGCCATGCCTTCTGCTCGCGATCGAGTCCTTAAGCTGGCCAATCAGGCAGGTGCCCCGGACAGGGTCCCCAAGAAGAAGAAGAAGACAGCTCCTCGTGTCCAGGAAGTAGCTGGTGATTCAGGGGTCGGGACCTCTAACACGGGGAGCCCAGTGCCCACTTCTCCTTCGCGCTCCTCTTCGATCGACATCCCAGATAGCCCGCCTCCATCGGCCTCCCCTCTCCACAAGCGGAAGCGCCCGGATGGGACACCTGCCAGTTCTGTTCTGGCGGGGAGCAACAGTCCGGGTGGCCCCGGGAGTTATTTCCCGCCTCCTTGCTCGAGGATACTGTCTGTCCCTTGGCGGATGAGAGTCAAGAGGAGCTCGCCCTCCGTTCCCGAAGTGATCTGGTGGGACACATCCGTTCACTCAACCAGGATCTAGTGGTCGTGTTTAAAGAAGGGTTTTACAACGCTGTCGAGCAGCTGAGGATAATGAACCCTGAGTTGGCGAAGGAGGGGTCAGCTCACAATTATTGCGTCCAGGACGGGGAGATTGTGTGTCCTTTCGAAGCAGAGGAGGAGCTGGGGGAAGAGGAAGAGGAACTCTGGGCGGAATCTTAAGTATTTTGTTTTATTTGTATAACCTGCGTGCCTAATTTGTATGGCCTGTTGTAACACGGTGGGAGAACTGACTTTAGTTATGTTGCGGATAGCAAGAGTCGCCACCGACTTTTATTTTATCCAAAGGAAAGGCATAAAAGAACAGGAAAGACCTTTTAAAAGATTTTTGGGCCCGGGGGGTAGGTTATGTAAAGGGAAGGTGTTAGCACCCTTTACATCCATGGTTATCCATGGGCTCTTAGTTACTTAGCTCACTTTAAAATGTTTTTGAAATGTGAAGTGTGTGAATAAAAATTTTCTTAAGTGTTTTATAATGATCCATGTACGGATGCGTATAAAACCTTTGTTTTGAAAATTTGTTTGAAATGTGTGAAGTGTTTGAAATGTTTTGAAGAGTGAGCAAGTATCTAAGAGGAACCTACCCTAAGTTTAAGTCTTTTCTGTTCTTGAATCCTTTAAATGGTAAGACTATCCCTATTATTAAGGAATAGGTAGTCATTACCTTGGATGTGAGGGACAAGTGAAGGGACATTGTTATTTAGGCAACTATAGGGTGTATAAGCAATTCGAAGGGACTTATCATCTTTATTCGAAAGGGACAAGATCATTACGAAGGCAACATTCGAAAGGGACTTGATCTTTTATCTGTTAAGGGACTAGATGATGTGAGATGAGGGACTTTTGCTTTATACACCCTACTTGACCTTTTTGTTTAGGCAACATGAGAGGTACCCTTATGGAAGTGAGATGGCGATCAAAGATCGACTTACGTGTGTGAGTGTACAATTTTAATATTTATCTTTAAATTGGTGAGCTAAATTAATTTTAAATATACAAACATGTTACACTCCCTATTTTACTAACCATAGCATAAAAATAAATATTTAAATACTATTATTGAAATATTACATCCAGGAACAATTACATAATAATAATAAAATCAAATTAAATAAATAAGCAAAACATTAAATAATAATAATAATTGGGTTAGTAGAAAAAATAATAATAAAAATAATACAAAGTTAAATGGGGTTAGTAATGATAAATATCACATAAATATAATTAATAATAATAATAATGAAATAAGCAAGAATATTATAATAATTAAAAGTTCAATTTTTATGAACAATTATTAATTAAGATTAATAAGAAAATATAAGCAATTATACTAATTATTATAAAGTTTTAAGTTATATGTAAATTATAAAAGTAAGTTAATTATAAGCATATTATGAAAATAAAATTATAATTACAAAATTAAATTAGCAATTTTTAACTATTTCTAAACATATATTAAAAATTATTTATATACAAAAATTAGATTATAAACAATTTATATCATATTATCATATTAACAAAATTAAATTAAGAATTTTAATTTTAAACATATTTATATACAAGATTTATACATGATTAAATAAAATAGGATTAAGTTTTAAATAGGAGAAAATTAGGGTTTATTAGAAAACATTAAAATTTATTTATTAATTAAAATATAAGCAAGAATTAAAATAAACAAATAAATAATATTTACAATTAGGGTTTTAGAAAAATATTTTTAAGGTTAATCTTAGTTAATGAAAATATATTAGGATTTATTAAATTAGAATTATAGTCTTAATTAAAATTAATAATAATAATAAACAAACAAAGAAAATGAAGGAAAAGAAAAAAAGGGGGAGGCCTGGTTTTGAACCCAGGACCTCCCCAATACCTGAAGAAGATCCCAGCCACTGGGCTACATGCGCGCGCTGGTAGCAAACCCACTCCAATTGGTTTTGTTGTCTAACCTGGAAAATTCATGAAAAATAAAACAAAACAAAAGGCCTGGGGGGATCGAACCCAGGACCTTCGCACAGCACACAAACACACTTACCATTCCAGCCGGGAGGGCGCTTCTGATCGTATATACATCACAAGACATTATATTTTAAGTTTAATAATTAACTAGAAAAATAAGAAAAAGGATTGGTGAATCCAGGACTCGAATCAGAGACCTTCAGGCATAACACAAGCGTTCCCTACCACTGGGCCAACAATGTTGTTGTGAAATAATATCAAACAGAATCAATACAATATTAAAATTAAATTTCAAATCAAAGTTTGGCGCCACTGATCATCTTCTTCTTCCTCCAGACCTGGGAATATTGCTGCGAATATTCCTGGGAAATTTCCTGCGAATTCCAGGTTGTAGCAAAACCTACGAATCCTAACTATCATCAAAACTGCAAAATTTCATCAAATCAATTATACAAATGTGATCCAGAGATGAATTGGCATTGATCTATGTTCTTAGAATTAATTTATGTTAGCTTATGAACAAAACCCTAAAGGGGGCCGAAAACCCTAACAATGGTGGAATTCACTCCAGTTCATGAAACTCGAATTAAATTATCCAGAATTCATCACAAGCTTCGAACAATCACAAATAAACAAACAAAATTAGTTGGCAATGCATGAATAATAAGAATCGAAAAATTCAAAGTCAAGCACAAAACAGATTCGGTTTAGGTCATTCATGAGGTTATGGATGCATATGAGTATTGAGAATGGTTCAAGGATGTCCAATAAACATGTCTCAACCTTCAAATCTCTTTGGAATGATCTCTATTGAAGAATCCGAATTTCAAATTTTGGATGATTTTTGAAAGTTGCAACTTACTCTTTGAGGCCAGAATTTCGTGTCCTTGCATTAGGTTTGTGTTGTATACTTATAGTGTAATGGAAATAAGTCAAAAAAATTGATTGTTGTGTGGAAAATTTGATTGAAAAAGATTAAGACTTAAAATTCAAATATTTGTGAATTCAACCTTTCTATTTCAAGCCAATCTTCATAATTCTCATATCAATTTGATCCAAATCACCTTTATGACTTTCTAGAAACAAAATCTCATTTAAATATTTGACTTTTCTATTTTATTTTAATTTAAAATGATTTAAAATGAATAAAATCAAAATAAATAAAATAAAATAATAAAAAATCTGAATATTTGAGGGTTGGGTCGTGCATGAAGTATTGGTAGGGATTGGATCATCATATGGCAAGCCCATTTAGAAAACTTTGGTTTTAAACCTCCATTTTCTTCATAAACCAACCAAATATTTCCCAACTTTGCAAGGGCACAAATCCTTCAATTTTAATGCTATGAGGGTGTTCTTGGACATTTTGGAAAGCTTGAAGAGTCCTCTAACCAACCCCACTGGTTTCATGTCCATATCATTTACCATTATCAAGTTATGCCCTTTTGAAGTTGTTGACTTTTTGTTGACTTTCAAAAGGACCTATAATGTCTTAGCTCATACCTTCCAAATGAAGCATTTTTGGGCTTGGATTGTGAGACACAAAGTTATAGAGAATTCAATTTCCTTCAAAATGAGATTTGGATGGAAAATTGGTGATGAAGCATGTGAAAGTTATGGCTGGTCAAAGTTCAGTTGACTTTTCCTGAGGAAACCCTAATTTAGAAACCTTTGATTCTTGATGATCTGAAATCTCCTTGATGAATCATGATCAACCCTTGATCAAATGATGAATTTTACTTCACATACTTGATGTTGGCAAAAAATCATGAAGTTTGACTTTGGTTTGACCACAGTTGACCTCAGTTTGAGTTTTTAACTGCTTTGACTAGTTTTGACTTATCTGATCATTTGACTGAGCAAACCTTTGAGAAAAGTCTTGAAACTTGTCATGGGGATTCTTAAACACATATAAGATGTTATGAAGCTCACTTGAAGTCTTGGAAGTCCATTTAGTCTGATTAAAGTTAAAACCCTAGTTTTGGATGCACTGCTTAGGAGGATGCATTGTCTGAGGGAATTGTCAAATCTTCTGACTATTTGTGAACTTTGTGAACCTTGTGAACCTCATAAAGTGTCTTGTAAACTTCATGAACCTCATGAAAGGTCTTGTAAGTATTGTGAACCTTGTGAACCTCATAAAGTGTCTTGTAAACTTCATGAACCTCATGAAAGATCTTGTAAGTATTGTGAACCTTGTGAACCTCATAAAGTGTCTTGTAAACTTCATGAACCTCATGAAAGGTCTTGTGAACCTTGTGAACCTTCTTGGCATACAAAGTTTTGTATTGTGAGGGCAAATTTTGGGGTGCAACACATGTGTGCCTAGTTTATATGAATATTGGCCTTCAGGCATACTTGTCTTTTCTTCGGCTCTGGCCGCGTATGAATGAATATTTTGTTTTTAGATGTTTACCTTGCTCGGTTTTATTCAGTTTATATTTGTTGTATTTTTGTGAACTGTTTTATGCTCGACTATGTTTGTCTCGTCGGTTTAGGGAACCGACGAGGTAGCGGGCGTTGTGCTCGCCTAAAATCGAAGCCGAGTTCGCGATTGGGGAACTCTGACCTCGGGGCTTGGGCCTTCCCATCGCAAGCTGGGTGCCCTGCCAATCTCGGTACTGCGACATTGGGGCTCGATCGAGGTCCCAACTGTCGGGGAGGGTTTTGTCCGCTGGAGGGGTCGTGTTCGTCCCCGGGTAGCGTGTTCCTCCTTGCAGTTTCGGTGGTGAAGAGCGTGGGCGTACCTCCCATGTCTCCCCGTGACATATTCAGCTGTAATATTGTCTAAGTTTCTCTGCGTTCCATGGTCGATCGAGTTCTTCACCTTGTAGGTTTTCTAGATAGTAGGCCCCGTTGCTCGTCTTGTCGCGGACGCGGTAGGGACCTTCCTAGTTGGCGGCCAATTTACCCTCTCTTGGGTTTTTTTTATTTCTTCTGAGGACCAGGCTGCCCACCTGGAATTCTCTGTTTACGACTTTCGCATCGTGGCGCAAGGCTATATTTTGTTTTAGGGATATTTCTCTAAGGGCTGCTTCGGCGCGGATCTCGTCGACGAGATCCAACTCGGCTCTAAGTGCCTCGTCGTTCATCTCCTCGTCTCGGGGTTCCTCTACGCGCCTCGTCGGCTCTCGTATTTCTATTGGGATGACTGCTTCGGTGCCGTATGTTAGTCTAAATGGGGTTTCCCCGGTTGTGGAGTGTGGTGTCGTGCGGTACGCCCACAGGACGCTGTGTAATTCTTCGACCCATGCCCTTTTTGCCTCGCCGAGTCTGCGCTTTAATCCGCGCAGGATTACCCTGTTGGCCGCCTCCGCTTGTCCGTTGGTTTGAGGATGCTCGACGGATGTGAAATGCTGTTTAGTACCTAAGCTAGCCACGAAGTCCTGAAATTCTCCGTCCGTGAATTGCGTCCCGTTGTCCGTGATGAGGGCCTGAGGTATTCCGAACCGAGCGAGGATATTCCGTTTAAAAAATCGAAGAATGTTCTGTGCTGTTATTTTAGCCAGCACTTCTGCTTCGATCTATTTGATAAAATAGTCTACCCCTACGATGAGGTATTTATTCTGGTATGATTCGGTTACGAAGGGTCCTAGGATTTCCATGCCCCACCATGCGAAGGGCCAAGGAGAGGAGAGTGTTTTTAGTTCGTTCGGGGGTGCAAAGTGCATGTCGGCGTGTCGTTGACATTTGTCGCATTTTTTGATGTGCTCCTTGGAGTCGTGTTGCATGGTCGGCCAGTAATAGCCTGCTCGAAGAGCCTTTCGTGCGAGTGACCGTCCGCTGGGATGTTGGGCTTTGATTCCTCGGTGCATTTCCCCCAATATGTCGGGCACTTTCTCTTCTTCGACGCATTTGAGTAACGGGATGGAAAACCCCCTACGATAGAGTTTCCCTTCAAGGAGGACGTACGAGCATGCCCTACGTTTGGTGACGGTCGCCTCTTTAGGGTCATCGGGGAGTTCGCTCTTCGTGAGGTAATCATAGATGGGCGTCATCCAACAGTGAGTATCCCCGATCACGTTAACCTCAAGTGGGGGAGGTGGCTTCTCGATACTAGGTCGAGGAAGGATTTCCTGGATTACTGATTTGTTTCCGCCCTTCTTTCTCGTGCTAGCTAGTTTCGACAGGATGTCTGCTCGAGTGTTGTGCTCACGAGGTACGTGTTGAACTTCCCACTTTTCGAATTTTTCGAGTCTTTCTTTGAATAAGGCCAAGTAATCGATGAGGTTGTCGTTCTTGGTTTGGTACTCTCCCCGTACTTGTGATGCTACGAGCTGGGAGTCTGTTGATATTTTTATTTCTTTTGCTCCCAAGTCCTCGGCCAGTTTCAGGCCGGCGATGAAAGCTTCGTATTCGGCTTGGTTGTTGGATGTTGGGAAAGCTAATGCTAATGAGACCTCAATCAGGATCCCGTCTTCGTTTTCGAGGATGATCCCGGCCCCGCTGTCCGTCGTGCTGGAGGCGCCGTCGACGAAGATAGTCCATTTATGGGCGTCGTCCGTCGGTATCGGGCTGTGAGTCATTTCCGCGACAAAGTCGGCCAGGGATTGAGCCTTCAGGGCCTTCCTGTTCTCGTACTGTATATCGAATTCGGAAAGTTCCAGTGACCACTTTAGCATTCTGCCGGCCATGTCTGGTCGCCCGAGGAGTTGTTTTATTGGTTGGTCGGTTCTTACCTTGACCGTGTGAGCGAGGAATTAATGACGTAATCTCCTTGCTACGTTTATGAGAGCCAATGCGACCTTTTCGATTTGTTGGTATCTAAGCTTGGGGCCTTGGAGCGTTTTGCTCGTGAAATAGATGGGTTTTTGTCCCTCGTCGGTTTCTCTGATTAGAACGGCTCTGACGGCCTCGGTTGCCACGGACAGATACAGGTATAAAGTATCTCTTTCCAATGGTCGTGATAGGACCAGGGGTTCAGAGAGGACCTTCTTCATATGGAGTAGCGCCCGTTCACATTCGACGGTCCATTCGAAGCTGGCCTCTTTTCGGAGGAGTATGAAGAAAGGTAGTGTGTGCTGGGCAGATTTGGCGATGAAACGGGAGAGTGAGGCGAGCACCCCGTTGAGGGATTGGATGAATTTTTTGAATTTCGGGGTCGGAAATTCCGAAAATGCTCGACATTTTTCGGGGTTTGCCTCGATTCCCCTCTCGGTGAGGTAGAAACCTAGGAATTTTCCTGCCCGTACGCCGAACATGCATTTTTCAGGGTTAAATCTCATTTTGCATTGTCTCGCCTGCTCGAAGACTTTGTAGAGGTGTCGAGCGTAGTCGGTCTCCTCGTGTGATTTTATGATCATGTCGTTCATGTATACTTCGAGCATATCCCCTATTTCTCCTCGGAAAACTTTGTTCATCATGCGTTGGTATGTGGCCCCGACGATCTTGAGCCCGAAGGGCATTACGTTGTAGTAGTAATTGCCGGTCGGGGTCATGAATGCCGTGTGTCTCTTATCCGTGTCCGACATAGGGATTTGATTATATCTGCTATACGCATCCATGAAGAACAAGAGTCTGAAACCTGCAGAGTTATCAGCGAGTTTATCTATGTTAGGGAGAGGGAAAGCATCTTTGGGACAAGCCCTATTAAGATCAGTATAATCAACACACATGCGCCATTTTCCATTATTTTTCTTAACGAGGACTACATTAGAGAGCTAGAAATAAAATTTGCCTCTAAGAGGTCTTTTACAGCTCGCTCGGCAACCTCCGCTTTCTCGGGGGACTGCTTGCGCCTACGCTGTGCTACGGGCTTGACTTCCCGGTCCAAAGCTAATTGGTGACATTCGACCTCGGAATCTAGACCGGGAATTTATGCGGTGTTCCATGCGAAGAGATCGGAGTTCTCCCTGAGGCACATCGCGAGTTGCTTCCTTGTTTCTTCAGGCAGTCCCTTGCCTATTTTTACTGCTCTGTCAGGGTTGTCGCCCAGAGGGACGAGCTCGAACTCTCCGTTCGGGATTGGGCGGAACGGATGAGCGGGAGTTTGCTCCTTGGTGGGTTTCCATTCTTTAGTTTCGTTCTGGCCGATGCGGCAATCGAGGTCGATGGCGTTGATTCCCTGGAGGGGAGGGTCCTCGGCCCTGGGCTTTTTGTTGCTCTTTGTATTGACTGTGGCCTGTCCTTTTACTGCGGCGTCGTAACACCTTCGGGAAGCTTCGATGTCGCCGTGGATGGTGACTACGCGGCCTAGCTTGGTGTAATATTTCACCTTCAGGTGGACGGTAGACGGGACCGCGGTCAGCTCAGCTAATGTCGGGCGGCCGAGGATGCAATTGTAAAGAGAAGGACATTCTATGACCAGGAACTGGATCTTGATTTCTCTGGCCGTCTCTTGCTCTCCGAAGGTGACGAGGAGCTCGACGTAACCCCAAGGCTTCGTCGTGGCTCCGTTGAATCCTTGGAGGTCGGACCCGACGTAAGGAGATAGGTTGGTCTTGTCTAATTTTAGAGTCTTGAAAAGGTGGACGTATATGATGTCCACCGAGCTGCCTTGATCGACCAGAATGCATCTGACGTTGAATTGAGCCATCTTGGCTCTAATCAACAATGGGATGCCCGAGTTTGGGGAACCACCCGGAAGCTCCTCCAAAAAGAAAGATATTGGGTTGGATTTGCCCCGGTACTTTGTCAGCGTGGCTTTTTGCTCGGGTGCGGTCAGAAGGAGCTCGTCGAACTTGCGTTTTACTGAAAGGGTGGCGGCCTCGCCGTTCATCCCTCCGCCAGATATGACGAGAGCATTCGGAAAGTCTTCCTAGGGGCTGAGAGAAGTGATCCTCCCTTCGGGTGGTGTCCCGGGGAAGCTAAAATCTTTTGGTCGTGATATGCAAAGGGCCACCTGATAAGAAGACTCGTCGGGGGGAGTGTCCTCCCGGGGTCTCTTCTTTTCTGGCTCTTCGTGTTTGGAGGTTTCGTTCCTCCTAGTGTATTGCTTAAGGTGCCCTTCCTGGATCAAGATCTCTATTGCGTCTTTCAGGTGAATGCAGTCTTCGGTCACATGTCCGTGGCTTCTGTGGAACCTGCAGTATTTGGACTTGTCGGTGTGAGGCTTGGGTGCAGACGGTTTTGGGAACCTTACCCTGCCCTATTTGAACTCGGAGTTGATGCATTCGGCGAGGATGCGCTCGCGGGGAGCTGTCAGTAATGTATATTCGATGTATCGGCCCGCGGGGCCTCTTCCTTCCCAGAGTTCGTGGGGTTTCTCTTCCCTTCGCCTGTCTCCGTTGCGACGGGGGATGTTCGGATCTTCGCGCTTGGGGTGATCGGTGTCCCCGGTGTTGCGGCTGCTACGAGCGTTGTGGGCTACTTGCTTTTCCTCGTATCTGATGTAAGCCTGGGCTTTATGTAGGAGGTCATTCAGAGTGCGGGGAGTTTCTATCCCAACGGCTCAGCTAAGCTCGCTTCCGGGCAAGAGTCCCCTCTCGAGGAGATATTTCTTCATGTGTTCCGTGGTGTCCACCTCGACAGCCTCTTGGTTGAATCGTTCGATGTACGAGCGCAATGTCTCATTTTTCTTTTGTACTATGGCTTCAAGGGTCGCCTCTGTCTTGGGATGGCGTCGGGAGGCTGTGAAATGCCTAGTGAACATGGATCTCATAACTCTTCAGGATGTGATGGATTCTGGGGCCAAGCTTTTGTACCAGGCCATGGCCCCTTTCCTGAGGGTTGTTGAGAACAGCCTGCATTTGAGATGCTCGGTGATGTCGTTGCGGTAGTCGAGCATTGCATTGACGTTGTCGACGTGATCGTCGGGGTTCGTGGTCCCGTCGTATATGGCCAGATTTGGGGGTTTCTCCATGCCCTTGGGGAGTGGAGCTTCCATTATTGCCCGTGACAGGGGGCAATTCAGGTCTTCTTCGTCGCTCCTCGGTGGGGAGAGCTCGTTGGGGCTTCGCTCGCACCTTGGTGAGGTTCCCGATCGGACGGAATCACGGCGGGTGCGTGCCCTACTCATGTTAGGCTCTGGGGAGCGGCGTCCCCGTTTCTTAGTCGTTTCTGGACGTTGTTGCGTCCTCCTCTCCTACTGAGGTCGGACGTCCTGTCGATCAGCTTCTAGGGCCATGATTTTCTCGTGCTGCTGGTAGAGCATAGAGCTGGCCTGGTTGAGGGCGTTCACCATAGCAATCATGGTGGCGTCCCCTTCGACGGGAACGAGGATGGGTTGGAACGCATTTGTCCCCTGGTTTTGAACTTGAGGTGGGTTCCCATTGTTCTCGGGTTCAGGAGACGGGGTGGCTGGGCGTCCATCTCGGGCATCAGCCTCATGGTACTGCAGATTGTCCTTCATCGTGTAGTCGACGAGAGGATGGTTGCGTTTGTTGAGTTGCTCTCCGGACATGCTGGAAGGATGGTGTTTGAGCTTTGATCTCCTGTCGTAGAAGAAGGGGAAGCTAGTTTCCCACAGACGGCGCCATTGATCTTACCTGATCAGAAGGACCTTCCAGTGACTTGATGTAACGGCCGTAGGATGAGAGGAGAGAAAAAGTGGGGGGTGTACCTGCAAGGCACTCCAATGCTTAAGTGAGAAGAGGTACAATGAAAATATGGTTTTTAGTATGGTGAAATAAGAATACCTGACCCTTTAATGCAAAAGGGTATTTATAGTGTGCCCTCAGCGCTGGGCCAAGGTCCCTCTTTGGGCCTAGATCAGCTAGGCCCAAGGAAGAACTGCCAAGGAACGCGTGAGAAGCGTGAGGACCTAGCTAAAAGGTCTGGTCCTTGGTCCAACTGCCCCTATCTTTCAGGAGATAATAAGGGACAATTGGGTGACGTGGTAAGTGACCGGGCAGACATGTTTTTTGCCCGTCCTGAGGGTTTGCCCGTCGTAGAAGAAGCTTGTTTGACTGTGAGGTGCCCTTGCCCGTCTGCTAGGTGTTTCTGCGCGGGTATATGGGGCATCTGCTCGACTTATTGGACCGTAGCCTGATACATTCTTGAGGCTCAGTCCAGAACAATATATATATATATATATATATATATATATATATATATATATATATATATATATATATATATATATATATATATATATAAAGTATCTCTTAAGAAATTAGAATCGCTATAAAAGATAAAATAAAACTTATTATAAAATTTAGTTTAAGGGAGAAAAGACTAATAATTAAGCCTAACTAATGAATCTAATGCATGTAAAGAAACACATTCTTTGTAGAGAAAATGGGAAGAAGGTTTGGAAGCACGTTTTGAAATAGATGTTTCAATAATTTAAAGCGGCGATGATACTTTAATAATGGATAATGATAATGTTACTAGAAGAAGTGATACCAAAAATATACTAGTAAATTAATCATCACCGCCAATGCGGTTTTCTATTATAAAGCATTTATTCATTTTTGTCGGTTAACTAATTTTTGTTTTCTTGTTTTTGTTAAACATATCTGTCTTTTATTTTAATAAGTTTCTCAGTTTTATTTTTCTGTTTTAAAATTTTAGATTTTTAATTAAGTAAAAATACTAAAATTATAAACAACAACATAGCAATTTTATTAAACTAATTTTATTAATTATTGTTTTTTTTTGTACCACTAGCATTCGGTCATCAATTTGACGTATTTATATATTTGACATTTTTTAGTTGTTGAATTAAGATTAAAAATTATAATTTCAAGTATATAATATAAGAGATTAATTGTTATGTACTGTTAAGTGTAAAAAATTATACACCATTAATTCATCACAATCATTTATAATTATTACTTTAAATATAATTAAAATAAAAAACAAATATAATTTTAAATCTAATAGTTATTATTCACTGACAATATAAAACTATTTTATACTGTCAGGCTATTCCAATTAAATTCATAATATAAATAAAAAGTTGTATTTAAATAATAATCATTTGATTTGATCTAAATTCATAATATAAATAAAAAGTTGTATTTAAATAATAATCGTTTGATTTGATCTAAATGCCAAATGCTTAAGTATTAAATCTCATTCAATTATTTTGAGAAATAAGTAGACGAATCTCTCCCTATCTCAAATTATATAAGACATTTATATTAAACCAATTTTTATAAGGAAAAAATTGATGTTAATTGATATTTTAATAATAAAATTAATAAAGGTTTAACAAAAGAAATCTACAATATCTAACCTTTAGGTTGTTTTTATCACATTTTTCAAAAGAGTAATACTATTTGGTAAGAATAAATTTGAAAAATAAATGCAAGAATACATATATGTCACTATTTTAGAGATTTATTTTAAATTTATTTTAAATTTAAGAGTTAAATATGTTTTTAGCCCATATAAATATCTCAATTTTGGTAGATTGGAATGCTTTAGAGAAGATATTAAACGAAGTGGGGTGCCCTCGGAAATTTACCAAATGGATAATGACATTGGTTACTATTGGGTCGTACAGGTTTAATGTAAATGACTATCACTCTTAAATCATGGAAGCGAAGAGGGGCTTGCGGTAGGGTGATCCAGTATCACCGTTGCTATTTGTCATTGATATGGAATGCCTCAACCGCTATCTGTCAAAAATACAGAGTTGCGGTAGGGTGATCCAGTATCACCGTTGCTATTTGTCATTGATATGGAATGCCTCAACCGCTATCTGTCAAAAATACAGAGTAACAGTAACTTCAATTATCATCCAAAATGTGAAAAATTGAAAATTACTAATTTGTGTTTTGCAGATGACCTTTTAATGTTCTCAAGAGGGGACAAGATTTCAATTGAATTAACGATGGCATCATATAACAAATTCTCGAAGGCAACAGGTCTAGTTGTGAATCCGCAAAAATGTCGGATTTATTGTGCTGGTGTATATAAGGAGCTGAAAGGTGGGATCCTTATGGCCTCAGGATTCCAAGAAGGGAAATTACCGTCTAAGTATATGGGTGTTCGTGTAACAGGTAGAAAACTACGTATTCATCATTACTTGTCGTTGATAGATAAAATTGTGAATAAAATTAAGCATTGGACACTAAGGCTACTTACGTATGCGGGAAGACTTCAGCTTATCAATAGCATCATGTTTGCTCTTACAAATTATTGGCTGGACTATTTTCCATTCCCTAAGGGTGTAATCCAGAAAATTGAGAGCATTTGCTGGATTTGTTTTGTGGACAGGTGGATTCGAGGGAAGTCGAAAGGCTCTGGTTGCTTGGAAACAGGTTTGTCGTCCTAGAAATCATGGCGGTTTAAATATAATTGATAGAGTTATGGAATCAAACCAATTTGATGAAGCTACAGTGGAATTTGAATGCAAAGAAAGACTCTTTGTGGGTAAAATGGGTGCATGCCTATTATGTTAAAAATGAGAATCTGATGGAGGTACAATGCAAAACTAATGATTCTTGGATTATGAAGGCTATATTAAAGCAAAGAGAAGAGCTTGGAAAATGGATAACGTGGAAATTAATTTCAATATGAGACAGGTTTACCAAAAGTTACAAGGCTCTAGACATAAAATAACATGGACGAACCTTTTGTATGGGAACAATGCGAGACCTTGTGCGAATTTTATCTTTCTGCTAGCTTGTCATGGTAGGTTGGCAACGAAGGATAGACTATTTAAATTTGGAATGATTGAAGATATCAAATGTTGTTTTTGTCATAAGGAGGAATCAATGAACCATATATTTTTTGGATGTGAAACTACAAAAGGGATTTGGATAGAGGTTCTGAGATGGATACAAATGTGTCATAACCCTGGAGAGTGGCAAAAAGAAATTAAGTGGTTAAAGTAACATACGAAAGGTAAAGGGACTCAGGCTACTGTCATAAAAATGGTGATATCCGAGACAATTTATGAGATTTGGAATACTAGAAACAAGAAAGGTTTTGGCGATACGGTTAATACGACAATAATAGGAAAAAAGATTATAGATACTTTGGTGTATAGGGGGTGGAATGTAAAGAAAATAAAGAAATATATAGTTATCTTAATGATAGAAGGATGATTTAATGATAGAAGGATGACGAGTTTCTTTATTTTTGTGTTTGGGTAGTCCTTAAGGTTACGAGGTGGCTGGATCCGGTTGGGATCGTGTGTATTTATGTAATTTTTTTTATTTAATAAAGTGTTTTTATTTCAAAAAGAAAAATCTTAATAATCCCTATAAAAAAACGTCGAGTTTTAGTCCCTATAAAATTATTTTTGTATTCAAATTTAGTTCCTGTAGAGGGACTAAAACTACGTGTAAAAGTAATTTTATAGGAATTAAAACTCGACATTTTTTATAGGAATTAAAATAAAAATTGTTACAAAATCAATTAAAAAATAAATTTTTTATGGAATTTTTAGAAGTAATTCTCTTACTCCAAAAACAATAAGATTTGAGAGAAGAAAATTATGTAGGGGTGTCAGATTCATCCAAAGTAAATAACTCAAAAAGTGAAAGGTTTAAATTATTTTCGAAGCAATATGTACCTCCGGATCAATGCAAAGATATGTAGGGATATGAAGACATGTAGGCTTTTGGATGGTGCAAATCTAATACCATAAAATCAAGATTATATAAGCTTAACATTAGCATATTTCCCGACATCGACACAATCAATTAAAGGTCCTGATCTAATTTTAAAAATAGGTTAAAAAAATATGAATTTATATTGAATTTTTGAAAAATCTATATAAAATTATAAATTTTGAAAACAAAATATAATTTTACACCTATTTTAAACAAATAGATGTATAATGGATTTTGAAAATATTATAATTTAACATCTAGTTTAAGAAAAATAGATGTAAAATGTATAGTTTTGTAAAAAAAATATGGGTCCTCAAAATTTTGGGGGTCAGAGCTACAACTCCTGCAAATTAAGACTGGGGGATGAAAATCTGGCATAAATACTTGTAAGATTTAACTCAAGTTTTGTATTTCATACTATACGTAAGGCTTGTATTCTTGATTGAAGTAATTACAAACAAAGTGTCGAGTGTGAGTGGTTAAGTCCCACATCGACTATAAATAGTAGAAATTTTGAATTTATAAGAGAAAGAACCCATATACTAAATATGTCTTAAAGGTTTGGGTGGATATGTGATGTCAATATCTCTTGGGTCCTGAACATTTTAGCAAATTGATACTTATAGTGCTTTTCAAACTCCTTAACAAGTAATATCAGAGCCATGATTAGACTTGATAGATGAGCGAAAGTTGAATTCTGGTATGAATCAAGGATGGTGATGTAGGTGATTCACCCTTGTGGGGGAGATTGTTGAATTCAAGTGTGAGTGGTTAAGTCTCACATTGACTAGAAATTATGGAAATGTTAGATTTATAAGAGAATAGACTTATAATCCCATTGCCTTAAGTTTTTTTATGGAAATGTTGTATCAATGTCTCTTGGATCCTAATGTTTGGCACATTAACACTCACGAAGCCCCCAAATTTTATATATAACAAGTGATATTACATTTATGGGGAGAGATTGTTGAATTTAAGTGTGAGGTGAGTGATTAAGTCTCACATCAACTAGAAATGGTATAAACGTTGGATTTATAATAGAATAGACTCATACTCCCATCTCTTTAAGGTTTTAGTGAATATGCACTATCAATTTTTCTTAGATCTTGAATGTTTAGCCCATTGAAACTCCTGTCACTCCTCTGATTAGGGGTGTTCGCGGGTTGAGTTGGGTCTAATTTAATTAAATTCAATACCCGACCCAATCAATATTCTTTGGGTTGGGTTGAGTGTTCAACCCGTACTTTTAAGACTAAACCCAAACCAAACCAACCTGCTCATCAATGGGTTGGGTTCGTGGGACACCCACTAATCATAATTTTCAAATTCTAAATAAAATATATCAATTTAACTAACATATTTATATTACAAAAACATTAAAAAAACCATAAACTTTTAGTATTCAATTTAAATAAAATTTATTGGTTAATACCTAAAAACTCTTTTATGATTCATATAAAGTTAGAAAAATATACAAATGATATAAATCATAATTTAAAAGTAAGATATATCTCTCTTTGAATAAGTAAAATTGATTTAGACTTATATTTTTACAATTAATAAAAACTATAATTATATTAAAAATATATATATGCATTCTAAGAATTATGCTAGATAATTTATAAATAAAATAAAATAAAAATAGTGTGACATATCAATGGGTTGGATTCGCGAGTTCATGGATTTAAAACTTCAAACCCCTTACCCGAACCAAATACCAATGGATTGGTTCGGGTTTGACCTGTACATGATTGGGTTGGGTAAAAATAAGGGTTGGGTTGGGTGAGTGGGTTCGCGGGTTGGCCCGTACCCATGAACACCCCTATCTCTGATTCCCTAATAAGTGGTATTAGAGTCATGGTCAGGCTCGGGGGAGGATTGAAAGTGGGATATGAGTATGGAACAATTTTAGGTGGATGACTCCCATTTGTGGGCATAGATTGTTAGATTCAAGCATGAGGTGAGTGGTTAAGTTCTACATCGACTAAAAATGGTAGAAATGTTGAATATATAATAAAATGGACTCTTACTCCCATTTTCTTAAAATTTTGGATGGATATGCGATGTCAATGTCTATTGGATCCTGAATGTGACAAGATGTAGGGGTGTGCAAAATATCAGGTTGTGAGATTCAAATTCATAATCAAATCCAAATCTATTAAAAATATTTGGATACAATTAAATGAATATTAATCAGTTTAGTTATTAATGGTTGGTTATCCAACCATATTTTATTTATTTTATTTTTACATTCAGTTATAATTTGGTTATTATCCAAAATTCAAATGTTTCAATTCAATTATATCTTTTTTATTTTCTAAAATAAATAATTTCTTTATAATTTTCGAAAAAAACTAATATATTTTTTGTATATTTAGGAAAAAATATTTTGTTTTACAAATTTTTTGTTTAAAAAAAATATTTAGAAAAAATTATAATTTTTTTGATATAAAAACTAAATTTATTGAATAAAAAATTAAATTTTGTGAATAAAAAAATTTAAAGTTTTTTCAAAAAAAATAAATAAATATTAATAAATAATTTTATTTAAAATAAACATTATTTTTTTAAAAATTAATAATTTGTTACTTTTTCGAAAAAATTATTAATGAGGAACAAAATTTTCAAAATAATAGCAGCTAATAATAAGCAAAGAGAATAATAAACAATGTAAGTAAGGATAATAATAAATGTTTAAAATTGCATTGAACTTTGAAAATTACATACCAAGTATGAGTCCCACATCTTTGAGGAAGAATTTACCATATATAAACCTACCATCTTCTTCTACCCTTTAACACTACAACCACAAAGTTTTATGTTTTCGATTATGATGCAATGAGTATTTTTCACCTGTCATTCACTATAATCGAAAATGGTGCTAAGAGAAATCACATTAATAATTAATAGTTATTTTCATATTATTGAAGAGAAAAAAGAGATTAGAAAAGAAAAAAAAACACATAATGATACGGAATCAAATCATAATCTTTTACAGTTTTTACCACTATGAGATCAACGAACTGCCATCATTGTCACTATCTCACACGATCTGAGCTTGTTAAAACATCTTTCAGGTAGTGGTAGTTGTAGATGTGGTGGAAATAGGACGATGGCGATTTAGGATTTCAGCGATGTCTTTAAGCTTCAAAGTCGATTGTTGGTGACACCATTTTTGAGGTGCAGCTGTCAGAGAGAAGCAAAAAAACAAAGAAACGAAGGAGAGAAAAGTAGGAGATAGAGTTGGAGAGAATAAGAGTTTTGTTTGAGAGAAGAAGGGTGTTGTTTCAAATCAGACAGGTTTGGCGCAGGATTTGGTTTTGGTGGAAACGGGGAAATTATTTGAGGATGTCAATAGTTGGTGAACATTTGGCATAAAGTTAGAGACTCAGGTTGGATTTATTTGATTGATTTGTTAATTACCTTTTTGTCCAAATAGTAGTGTAATTTGAAAATGTCCAAAGGGTATAATTGTCTACTCATAAATAAACTTTTGAAATATAGATAATAGATAACATCAAAATTCACCTTCTTTCTAAACTCCTCAATTCCCTTAGTTAACTTCTTCGTTATGTTTTGTCTCATCTCTATTTGGATCTTATCATAGTTAATCTCATTCGTGGTCTTGTCAATATCCTAGTATATGGTATACGATTAGTATAGACATAGTATATGGACCTTAATAATAATATTGAATATAAAGCTTTTATCAATATCCTAGTGCTATGATATTCCTACACCCAATTTTTACACCAATACATACACCGTATGTACTGTTCACCGTATTTATACGGGGAACAGTGTATTTTTCAATTTAAATTTTTTTTTAATAAATAGTGTTAATGAACAGTAAAATCGTACATGAACAGTGTCATATGAATAATACAACGCATGAACAATATCTATGAACAATAACCTTAATAATAACACAAAAAATACGAAATAATCCATATTCGAAATTCTACATACTTCACGCAACTTTTTAAACCTCTCAAATAGTTTATCTTTAAAGATTTTGTCATCACATCAACCATTTGATCTTGTGATGCATAATTTATCATTTAAAATGCTTATTCTATGCACAAATTTCATATGAGGTGAAATCTCATATTTATGTGTTTTTTTCTTTCATGCATAATTAAATTTCTTTTACACAAATATATAACACTAAACTTTTTTTTTTAAAACTGCAATTAATCAGCTCTAAATCTCTATCAAATAATGAGAAACATTATATAAGAGTTACATCCAACACCACTGTTCCAAACACCGCATGTCCGAATATACTTTTTTTCCTTCCTTCTAATTACAAATAATTGATCCCATATTCAGTGAAAGAGAAAAGTGAAGATCCATTTTTATACTTAAATGAAAGTAGAAAGTGAAGACCCACTCTTATTATGATTACATTATTTGTCAATGTATTTTCCTAAAAGAAAAACTACTTACTTTCATTTTCAGCCTATTTTCTGAAAATACTTCTACAGAATTTTTCTAAGAAAACAACTTATTTTCATTTTCAGCCTGCTTTCTAAAAATATTTCTACAGAAAAATGTTTCCCTAAGATACATGCAAACATAGTTGTACCTCCATTTTCTATCTTCACTTTCAGCCTGCTTTCTGAAAATATTTCTATAGAAAAATGTTTCCCTAAAATACATGCAAACATAGTTGAATAGGAAATAGTCAAAAACTAACACTAAGAGAAACAGTTGGAGTAACATCTGTGGTAAGAAAAATAAATTAGATAGAGGATAATCAAAACACTAGAGTTAGAGGAGGATCTAAAAAATATTTAAAAAGATCTTGATATGGATAGAAATATAGTTTTTGATTCAACATTATAACACATTTGATTCATGTAAAACGTTATCATCCTCCTACAAAAGCTCGTCACCAAATCCATGAAAGAAGAATCCACAAACTCAATCAGTCTTTCAGTTATAAACACAATTTAACCGCACCCCACCCCAACGTAATGGTAGATTGCTTGGTCTCTGACAAAAGCAAAATAACCAAGTACCCAAGATGGTAAAATTGGTTCTTTGCTGACTCTGTTGTGCCCTCTAACAAATCTATACCTTCTCAATGCTAATCAAAACTAGCATTCAAAAAGTTTAGCAGTTCATTTCTCTTGCTCTCGGCCTCCTTATCTTCCTTTGTTTTATCCAGTTTGAGAAGAATCTACAATAAAACAAAAGGAAGAAGACTCAATATTGCTACTGCAACTAACATGATCCAAGAAAAAGATACCAATCAAATACTACTCTTATAATACCTTCTTGCCAGATACAGCACTTCGACGGACACCATCATCTTTGTTGCGCCCTAAAAACTGATCAAATACAAAAAACTATCAAAACAAAGAACTATATAAGCAAGTATTTGTATTGACTATATGAGATAGATAATAATTATATTTAAAAACCTTTGAAAGCTGAACAGGGCTGCTGCTCCTTTCACCACTCTGCTTCTATATAAAACTCCCATTACCAGGAAAAACCCGACCAAGAAACAACATCAAGCAAGTCAATCAAGCGCCCAGACATGTCACAGATCCAGCTCCAATTTCAAAGAGCCAAAACATAAAATAAGATGGAAGTATCATAAGCATCTCATACTGGAATCTACTAAACATACATGAATTAAATTTTTCTTTCTCTCTGTATTATGCAAATTTTAGTTAGAGAAAAAAGGAACAAAACACATTTGACCTATGAACCGCAGACACTGACACGGACATGGCGACAACGACACCGCTACATGTATATGTTTTATTATAATTAAATAAAATATTGATATTATTCATAAAATGTTTAAATTGAAAATCAAAACATATACATGTGCATTTAAATTGAGTAATTTATTTCATTAAAATAATTATTAGACCACATACGTATTTGACTTTTATTTATTCATCTATTATCGAAAAAACTAAAAATATTGTAATCAAATTTAATATCCTTAACCCTTCATTTATCAGCATTGTTTTGACACATCTTTAATCTGAGCACAGGTGTCTAAGATATGTCAAAAGAATATCTAAGATGGGTTGAAGCAAAGAAAAAAATTGGACACTTGACTTAGCTGTCTGAAATGTGCAGTATAAGTTTCATGTGGGTGTTGGATACCGATCCAAAGAGTGTTGAAGCAAAGGAAAGAGAGAAAAAATAGGACATTTCTTAAATTTTCGGACACACACACACTTAGTCCTAGAGGTGTATGTGATTCATAGAGATTAGACCAATATTTTCAAGGTGTAGAAGATGATGGGAGAGTATGATCTAGAGGTGTCTTAAGTTGACGAATCTTAAAATGGAAGAATATCCATGCAGAAAAACTTCCAGCAAATAGGATTGACCATGTTGACTCAAGTTTATGAACACGGTGATGATATAAATGAATGAGTTGGGTAGCTCAACTGGTTTTTGAGCTAGGGGGTGTCTTAAATTGATGAATCTTAAAATGGATGAGTATCCACACACAAAAGAACTTCCAGCAAATAGGATTGACCATGTTGACTCAAGTTTACAAACACGATGACGGGTGAGTTGAGTTGTTCAGCTGGTTTGGTTAAATGAGTTGGAGGATCCAGGTTCAAACCCAGGTTTTTGGGCTAAGGGCTAAAAGAGTTGGAAGATCCAGGTTCAAACCCAGTTTTTTGGGCTAAGGGCTAAATGAGTTTGAGGATCCGGGTTCAAACCTCGGTGAAGGAGAATATACTAGCCTAACTAATTACTAACATTTTCCTATCCAACCAATAAAAAAAATGATGATATAAATGAAACTAGGTCTTCCACGGAGAGTAGATATTTCAGTCACTACAAGAGTTAAAACTTTAAAGATGAAGAATGCCAAACTATTTATAAACAAAAACAGCAGAGAAGACAAGGCATCAAAAAGTGACCTACCTCTTTTAGGTTGTGCTTCTGTCTCTTATGGCGATGACTTTTACTTCGCTCCTTTTCCTTATTCTAGCAGGGAAATGAAGAGGTGAGATAATGAAAAAACATTAAATTGTAAAGATAGTAGTACGCAAGCAAATCACCTTCTTAGGTTTATCGCTCTTTTTGTGCTTCTTTGTACGATGAGATGTTTCATGCTCACTATCAGAAGAACTCTCACTTCTGTAGTAACATAATAAAATTGGGTTATGATAACCAGATTAATTAAATTATTAATGTGTAAGCACAAATCAACATACAGCAACACTAAAAAAGCCACTAACTGAAAATGATAGTGTCTTGCAAAAGATGATAGACATACAATCCATCAAAACTGAACATTTTTAAGACATTATATTTCCAAAGCTATAGTAAAGTAAAGGGGAGGACAACATGAATGAAGGAATAATACATAAAAACATTATAAAAGGAAAAGGAAACTCAAAGGACACAGTTAGTAAGCTTGGCTATGGTGAACGAAATAAAACAGGAACAAGCATTACACAAATCAAATTCCTTTAAAAAAAAACAATTATGTGTATTACACGTAGACGTAGTGTATTGGTTATAATTTTGGATGGATCAAAAAAGATCCTAGAGATGTAGAATTGATATTGCCTCTAGAACCGATTCTATCTTAAAGCAGCTTTTGGACTCCAAAACCTGATTTTAACACTCAAATGTATTGCTCAATTCATTTTCATCAAAGCATGAATCACTTCAAATTCAACTAAGTGTCTGTTTGATTTCACATTTGGAACACCCAAAATTGATTTTAACATGTTCAGTTGCTCTCAGCTTTTGAATGTAAACATGATTTTTACACTGCTCAACTCACGTTTGCAACAATTTATCTAAAAACACAAATAGCTAAACATTCAACTCACTTTTAACGAGAATCACTTTTACATAATCAATTCAATCAAAATCAATTTTCTTCACCACTAAAATAGATGAATTCAAATTAATGGCAACATACAAAGATACATGTAACCAAAACACAGAGACAAAAGGTTGAATCAACTATTTCTTCAACTGTATTCCATAGCACTTAAGAACGTATTTACATAAAAATGCATGGATAGTAAATTGAATTAATTGTATGTGCGAAAAAATAAAAATCAAAAGGAAATAACCATGAAATTAGTTATGTGAGGAATTGAATTAGGACCTGGAGTCATCAGAGAGGGAGGATGCAGAATATGAATCAGAATCGGAAGAGTAGCGATGATGCTTGCGACGTCGTTTGGTATGGGAGTGAGACTTGGTTTTTTTTCGGATCTTAAGGGAGTCCTTTTCGCGGTCTCGGCGATTACGGTGGTGACGTCTGCGACGGTGAGAGGAAGAATCGGAAGAGAGAGAGGAAGAAGAGGCGGCCATGAGATAAGCGCCGTGTCGCGATTTCAGAACGAGGGTTTGCCTCGAATTGGGGAAATCGGTCACGCGTACACGGTCTTCTCCTTCTTCTATATTAAGTCACCCGCGTGGGTCAATAAGTTCTATTATCATAAGTTGATTAAAATATGGGTCATGCTAACCTATGTCCTTGTTAAGGATATTATAATTAGTAAATATTAAATGTAAGAAAATTATATTTAAAGTTTTAAAAATTAAACACACATATTTTAAGAAAATATTTTTATAAATAGGTTATTAGTATGTGTCCTTAGGGCATATGTTAACATTTCCCTTAAAATATAAATCAAATATATTCGGTTAATTTAAGTGATATCCGACCAGATACGGTAAGAAACACTCGTTTTTTAGAATATTTATTTAAACTCGTCGTAATTTTGATTGACAAAATATATTCTGATCAGGGATGTTCAGTGATTCGGATAAATTCGAATTAAACAAAAATCCAAACCAAATTATAGTGTTTGGATCAGATATTTTTTTAGGTCGAACAAAAATCAAACTAAATTAACGAAATACGATGTTAATTGAATCGAGCGACGACTTTTTAAAATTTTATCCATGAATCTGTCTATTCGAAACAATCATATTAATTCATATAATTTGTATCATCGTTAACATTAAAACTAATATAATATATTAAACTTCGAGAAGAAAAAAATGAAATGTCATTTGTGACATTCATAATTTATAAGAGTAGGTTTGGTCAGAAGGATCAAGGGAGACAAAGTCATCAGTTTAGGTCTAAGCTTCAATCCTTTAAGGGAAAACAAGTTTAGAACACAAGATTCGTTCAACCTCCTCATTGTCAGATGTGTAAAAAAATCATTTTGGGAGATTTCTAGAGGGGTGTTTAATTGTTATCTTTTCCAAAAAGAGGGTCGCGATGCAAAGGATTTCCCTCATAAGAAGGATCATGTGCAAGGGAGAAATACTAGACGACTTTATACTTTGGATGCTAATAATACAAAAGGGAATAATGATTTAATTGTTGGTACATGTCATTTGAATAATCATCCATGTTGTATTATTTGATTGTGGAGTAATTCACTCTTTTATATCGAACCAATGTATAAAGCGTCTTTGACTTAGAACAAATCCTTTATCTATTTCGATGGTGGTGACTACCGCTATAGATGATGTTGTAGAGACGCAGTGAATATGTGAAAATTATTCGCTATCGACAAGTAGTCGAGTATTCTAGATTGACCTTATAGGTTTACCTCTTAAACAAATGTTGTCTTAGCCCTTGTTTGACATAGTATCATTAAAGGATTCTCGCAGGTTGCTTTACCAGTGATCTGACTTACTTGTAAGGAGATTTCTTTTAACTAGGATGCAAAGTGTGAACAAAGTTTCTTCAATTTAAAGGAGAAGTTGACTATCGCACTGGTGTTGCTTATTCTAGATCCTAATGGACTGTATGAAGTGTTTTGTGATGCCTCCAAAAGGGAACTAGTTAGAGTTTTGGTGAAAAATGGTCAAGTAGTAACATACGCATCTCGACAACTGAAAACTCATGAAGAGAACTACCTGACTCATGACCTGGAGTTAGCGGATGGAGTGTTTACTTTGAAGGTGTGGCATCATTATCTTTATGGAGTACATTTTGAGATGTTTAGTGACCACAGAAGCTTGAAATATTTGTTTGAACATAAAGAGTTGAAGATGTGACAAAGAAGATGGATGGAATACTTGAAAGACTTTTATTTTGACTTGAAGTATCATTTAGGTAAGGAAAATAAAGTGGTTGATGTGTTAAGTCAGAAACAAGTGTACAAAGTTAAATTAATGATGTTAGAGTATGATTTTGTTAGAAAAGTTTCGAAATCTGAACTTTCATTTCTCATGGACCCAGAATAGTGTAATGATGGGAAATTTGAATGTTACATCCGATTTAAGGGAAGGGATTTGACAAAGTCAATTTTAGATGAGAATTGTAAGCAATGTCAACTCAATAAGGTTTTGCTCATGCCACTAATGGAGTCCTTTTATTAAATCAAAGGATATATGTTTTGAGTGATGCAGAATTTAAAAGGAGTGTTTTGGAGGAGGCACATAAGAATATGTTTACCAGTCATCTAGGTTGAACAAAGATGTACCAAGGTCGAAAGAAAGATTATTGGTGGTCTGGTATGAAGAAGAATACCGCACAATATGTGGTTGAATGTGTAGTATGTCAGCAAGTGAAGATTGAACATCAAAGATCGAGTGGTTTGTCACAACCATTTGAGATTCCATAATGGAAATGGAATAATATTCCTATGGATTTTGTAGTGGGATTACCGTGTACTCAGGGTGGGCATGATTCAATCTTGGTGATTGTACATCGGCTAACCAGGTCAGCTCATTTTCTAGCAGCAAAGACCACCTACAAAGTTATTCATCTTGTAAGGTTATTTATTGCAAAGATTGTAAGGTTGCATGGTATTCCTTCCACCATTGTATCAGATATAGATCTGAATTTCACTTCAAGATTTTGGGAAGCATTTTAGAATGTTATGGGATCGAAGTTATGTTTGAGTAATTCTAACCATCCTTAGACGGGTGGTCCAGCCAATAGAACTATTTAGACTTTAGAAGATATGTAGACGACATGTTTGAAAGTGAAAGAAATTGGAAATACCTCTTACCCTTGATTGAATTTGTATATGATGACATTTTTCACTCTAGTATTGGTATGGCCTCGTATGACGTTATTTACTGTAGAAGGTGTTGAAGCCCTATTTGTTGGACGAAAGTTGGTGAGAGGGGGATCATAGGACCAGAGATTATTCAAGAGACCATGAAAAATATTAAGATGATACAAGAAAAGATGAAAATGGCCCAAGATCATCAAAAGATACATACCATAGGCGGAGACCATTGGAATTCAGGGAAGGTGATCACGTATTCCTAAAGGTTACTCCAAGATTAAGATTGAAAGGACCTTTTAAATCACTAAAGTTATGTCTGAGATATATTGAACCATATCAGATAGTTGGAAGAGTCAGTGAAGTGGTGTATTGTTTGGATTTACCACCCTCAATTTCCCGTATGCATAATGTCTTTCATGTATCTCAACTTTAGAAATTCATTCCCGACCCTCTTTAGCCTATTCTTCCAGATGCCTTTGAAGTAAAAACATATCTTTCTTTCAAACCTCAACCCAATCATATCATCAATCATGCAGCTAAGACATTAAGGAACACGAAGACTCCTTTTGTCAAAATTCTATGGGAGGAATCGCACTCGGGTGAAGCTACTTAGGAACTTGAGTCCGAGATGCATGAAGCTTATCCATATCTTTTTCAGGTAAATCTTTAAATTTTGAGGAGGAATTTTTATTTAAGGGGGAGAATATAATATCGCATGTCCTAGTAAATACCTTATTCTTTGTCAGTCGATACCAACTGAGTTCCTATAAGCTTTAATCTTTGTCAGATGAGACAAATAAAGTAATTAGTAAACTCAAATGAGCTTGATTCTTACTTAGTGAGATTTACCCTTATTAATATATTAAAGAATGAATATTTTGGTAACATTAATAATTGGTCAATTGCTCTTTGGAATATAGAATCCATCATTTAATATATTTCTTTTATCTTTATCTTACCAACCACTCCATTATTTTTTTAGTAAGGAAATAAGAAGGGAAAAGAAGAAAAAATAGTAAGAAAAAAAGGAGAAAAAATGGAAGAGAGAAATAAGAAGAGAAAATTTGGAGGAAAAAGAAGAACCATCATCACCACCAAATCATCTCAATTTCTCCATCATCTTCATCAATCGAATATGGATTCCTAGATAGTATTAGCTTTGGGGGGATCCATGTGTTGGGAAAGTTAGGGTTTGTATGAAATCATGTTATGTATGATTATCTTGTGTCATATATGATGTTGTTCATGTTTGCATGTTTTGTTGTGTCAATCCATGTTGTTTTGGTGTAATAAGGTGTTAGATGTTGTCCTGGTTGCTTCTTCTTCATTTCCTATCTAGTTTCTATTTTTGGTTGTTCTGTCATCCTCATCGGGTGAAAGAATGTTTCATTGGCCAAAAGTTCATTTTTCTGGGATTTATTGTTCTGTGATTTTTGCCATGCGAGAGAATTGTTTCGCTAGGAGAGAAAGCTCGCTCGGAGGCTCGCCAAGCAAGGTAGTGGAATTTTGTAAGAGATACATTATGTTTAATCTCTTTGGGGACTCGTTGGGCAAGATTGCTTGTTGAGTCTCGCCATGCAACAATGCCATGTTTGGTGAAAATTAGTTTTGTTCCTTGTTTCCATCATAAAACGGGAATCGTGATTTTGATTAATGTGAGTCACAGAACATTAGAAAGCTAATAAAATGCTTTATCCTTTAAGAATTAAATCATACATATATGTTTATTAATATTTAATGAGAAATGGTAAACTCATGTTTATGTTATGAACCATATCATGAATTGTCATTTGTCTTGAATGAAAATGATTGAGCTAACTATGATAAATAGTGAGGATATTTTTAATTAGGTATATGGACTAGAAAGATAAGTTAAGCTATGAAAATGGTTGAAGTGGCAATGCATGAACATTAAGGTACCTCAGTATGTACCGTGGACGAGTAGTCGCTCGAATTGAGAACCAATAGTTTTTGTATAGAACATGTTGTATTAGTATGAGAACTTTGGGGAATGTGATCACCTAGTGATTGATGAGTGCAATCACATTGATGTTGGAACTTAATCACGTATTCAGTAACATGTTCTCATTGTTCTTCATGTTGAGATTCTCATATTCGCATCAATGATTTTCTCAAACATGTTCGCATCCACACACTGATGAATGTAGAACAACGCACTCTGATCCTTCTTCCTCATATCACGATGAGCATTCCTCTGTGCATCCGTTGCATTTTCTAGAAGTGCAACCAGAACGTAACCGTCATTGACGACATCAAGAACATCTTGAGTGACAAACAACACACATCTGAATCATCCACCGATTTTAGTTCTTTCCATCGAACACTGGAAGCTTAGTACTCAAATTATTGTTTTCGTTCCTCTTGTATATATATTCCATGTTTAAAATATTTATTTTAACTTATAATTAAAAACTAATTAAAAATAAGATTATTATTTATAAAAAAAACTTAATCATGTAATACTCTTTTTAAAAAAAAGTTAATGTTTGTAAAAAAATAAAATAAAACACAAGGATAAATATTTGGAAGCCAAAATATTTCTATTTTTGTGAGTTTTTATTTTATTAATTTCTAAAATTGTTAATTAATATATAATTGGACATATAAATATTTAAAAACCAAATTACCTTTTATATTTTAGGGTTAAGAGTTTAGAATTTATTTTTATTTTATTAATTTATAAATTTTTCATTAAAAATAAATACATTAATATAAAATTGGTTTCCACTCATATGCTTAATAATTTATAAAACTAGTCGTCTATCTGTGCGATGCATGGATAAATTTTATAAAATTAGTATTAATAAATATATATTTTAAAAACTATTTAAGTAATGTAAATTGATTTTGTTTTATATAAAAAATATCAATAATAGTTTGTATTTTATGAAAAAATAATAACTTATAATATTAATATAATTAAAAATATTTAAAAGTAAAATATAATAAAATTTGTAAAAAAGTAAAAATATAAATAAAATTATATATGAAAACTAATAAATACTATACAAATCATCTTATTTTATATATGTACATATGTATATAATAGAATTTAAAACTTAAAGTAAATAAATATAAAAATCTTGAAAAACAAATAAAAAGGAAAGAATGATAGATAATAAAATGAAAACATAAGTAAGAAATAAAATATATTAGTATAAATTAATAAAATTTAATAGATTTAATATATTAAAAAATAAATTAACTCCATAACAATTAATTATATTTTGTTTAATAATAAATAAATATAATTAATGAGAGAGAAAAATAAATGAATTTTATTTTAGAGATCAAAAGTGTTTCCATTGTCATTAACATTATAGATAGAATAACAAAAAAAAAACATTAACAGATATGGTAGTGATAATAAATGGTAGTGGTAGAGAAAGAAAAAGAACTTAACCATAAGATAGGTCAAATTAACGGAAATCAAAGTAAAAAAAAAAAAATTCTAAATAATATATAAGATAAATGATAAAATTGATAGAGCTAAAAAGAAGTTATACCTAAAATGGATGAAATTTATATTTAGTATAGTTAAATTTCATGGTCATATATTTACGTTTCTAACAGTCAAACATAAATTCAATTGAATTATTATTAAAAAGTGATTAAATATCTATTAATTCTTAAAATATACATGATATAACTTTTTTTTTTATCTAATCCTCCATCTTCTTCAATAAATTGTTTATAAAAAAAGTATAATTTATAATATTTCAAAATTTATTCCTGCCAAAATTATAATAAAGAATTAGTAAACATCAATCAAATTAAAATAATATAATATATTATCCTATTGAAAAACAAAAATAAATTAAAATAATATAATATATTATAACATTGAGTAACAAAATTAATTAAAAATTAATATCATGACATTCATCTTCTATCCCCATCTTTCACGATCCAACTTATTTTTCCTATATAAGAAGTAAATAAACTATAAAAGAAATGAGTTTAATGGTGTAGAGATGATTATTAGAGGGAGAATGAACAAAATAAAAATGTATATACAATTTACCTACTCATAGCATGTTAATACCTATAAATTCAAAATATTATATAAAAAAATTGAATAAATAAAAATTTATAAAACATAAACTTAAAGATAATTGAAAAATAGATTAATTTTATGTGAAATTTATCCGTCTATAAGATTGTATATATGATAATAATAAAAAAAGAAGAAAAAAAAAAGAGAGAAAGATCAATAACCACATAGTGTACCTATATCATATAGATAAATCATTCTAAGAAACATTAGTTTCAATTCAAAGTATGAGGAAAATACACGCATAATTGAAAGAAAAATAATAGCATATCAATGAAAGAAACACCATGAATAATTAAATGAATAAAATAATGCAAGTATAACTATTTTTAAAACATGGGATAAAACTACCGTTTAAGAAGAATATATGGTGGTAATTTACTACATTGGCTCTGTTTGATAAAATTAGCTGATAGCTTATAAGCTAACTGATAGCTGATATGTGATGACTTTATAGCTGATAGTTGGTGACTTATAGCTGATAAATTAATTTGATTGTTTAGTAAATTAACGATTACACTAGCTGATAAATACAAAATGACATAAAAAGATATCATTAATTAAAAAAATTAGTGGTCTTATTTATCAAAAATAAAATATTAACAATGAAACGCAAATTTTAAATATAACTATAAAATTAAATATAAGACAAAAATATATTAAACACTTACATATAAATTTTGTAATGAAATTTAAATATCTAAAATAACAATATTTCTATTTGATCTTATATTTCAATAAAGTGCATATTTTTATCTCTTTTTTTATTTCAAAATCCATTATATGCCTACTAATAAACAAATATATTAAATAATTCATTATCATATTTATACAAAAAAAAAATTATAATAAAAACTCAAGCAATAAATAATTAAAATAATAATTTAAAAGTAATAAAAACAATTCATTTTAATGAATAAAAATATTATATTAATAACAAAATGGAAGATAGATTGCATAATGAATTTGTTTCATAAAAATAATTACTGATCTTTTTTATTCCTTCAACCAAAACGCAATTATTTTAATTTAAATTGTATCAATATAAAGGGTAAAATTGAGTTTTTGATAAAATAATAAGGGTATAAATAGAATAAAAAGTCATTAATTAAAAGCTATAAGCTCAAAAGCTACTTCAAATAGTTTTTAAAAAGAAAGCTAAAAGTCAGTAAAAAAACTAAAAGATTTTTTTTTAATAAGCAAAACTAAAAGGGATAAATATATTTAAATTATATTGTTTAAGTTTGAAAAATGGTTAAATATATATTTTTAGTCCCTATATTTGAAAAAGGGTTAAATATATTTATTAATTATGTTGAAAAAGGGTTAATTATATTTTTTTTCTCATAATTTTGTATTTTAGTCCTTATAAATAAAACTTTAAATTTTTTATAGGGATTAAAATCCAAAATTGAGATTAGAATGATAAATTATATTTTAAAATTAAAGTTAAAAATTATGAATAACATATCATCATATTAAATTATTGAAAAAATATGTGAGAATGCTACATAAACAAAATATATACATATACATAGATGGATAGTAGTAGATTACTGGCTCTTATAAAAGTGAACGAGGAATAAAAGTAAAATAAATAAATATTATTAATAATATAAATGGAATACAAAACACAAACAAACTATGCACTGCAACAAAGTAATTAATAATTAAGTAGTATTGTTAACCTTGTGCATGCTTATTACACTGACATTACAAACTCAGTTTGAAAAAAAAGATAAAATAATTTCAATGAGTTGGTACTTTAGAAGTACCCAAAGCTCCTCCTGGATAATAAGGAATGCTGGTAACTCTAATCCAATCATCTCCAAGGAAAAACTTTGATGGCAAAAAACCAGTTACTCCTTCCGATGTTATAGTTTTAACACCCGTCCATTTTACACGCTTTGAAACATCAGAACCAGGACCGCGGTTATTGAACTCAGCATAGAAACAGGTTTCAGTTCCTGTTATTCCTTGAAGTGTTTGCCATGGCATATAACCATCTGGTGTGATCAAGTCACCGATGTATGTATCCATGAAGATAGTTCTCGAGAAATTCTTCCATGGACGAGCCAGGTAAGCTTTGTTGTCAAACCTAACTGGATAGTAACCGGGGTCTGACACGATGGAGCCTCCTTGAATGACCAATCCTGATGGTTGTGTTTTCTCTTTCCTGCCTTGTGCTGTTACAATGCACTGTTGGTTTTCCATTGGCCTTCTGACAACGAATGTGCAGTTTTGAAGAACAGCAACGGCATCGCCAAAGACAAAGTCTATGGTTCCAGAGATGATGCAGTCGCGATAGAATTGACGCATGGTGTGAGCGTAAAGGGTGTCTTGGTAACCGTCCATTCTACATTTGTAGAAGATTGATCTGTCGGATTGGACTCTCAATGCAACTGCTTGATGCTTTATTGCTCCTGCAGTGTTTTCAAACCCGATACCAAGTGCAACAAAGAAATCTCCAAGAACAGCTGCAATCAAAGCATCAAAGTATAAGTACATATGAATACCACCACTATAGCTTTTAAGCCTGTAATTAAATATATGTTTAAATTTCACACTTACCAACGGTTGCGGTTCTGAAGGTATTAATGCCATCAACGAAGTTCTTGTTACCAGTAATACGGGATTTTTTAGCACCATCCCCAAGGAAAACGACGTGAGTTAAGTTTCTAGGAACTTCAATGTATTCGCTATAAACACCTTCCTTAATGTAAATAACATAAGGCCTCTTGTTCTTTTTGGGAACAAAGGTAAGAGCTTCATTAATTGTGGTACAGTTTCCACTTCCATCCTTAGCAACAACAAGTTGAGCATTAAGTTTTCTTCCGGTCATTTTAAGTAGTTTCCTAACACCAACGCGGTCTTCAACCCATTCAGGAAGCTCGAAATCACCGTGACCAATAACTTCTGGATCCATTTCAGATTCATCCAAAAGACGACGGGATGGAGGTTTTATGTTTGTTACGGCGTTGGAAAGTTCGTTAATTATGGCAAGACCATTACTACTCATATGCATAGATGCTTTCAAAATCTCCTGCATTTTCTGACCAGCATCACCGGTAGTGTTTTCAAAAGCATCCAAACAAGTTTCTTGGTATGTTATTGCACCACTCAACCAAACCTTAAGACTCGCGAGGATTCTCTCGATGTTATTAAGGTCAAATTGGCTAAACCTTTCCAAGGACCTTTTGAATTCCTCAATGGAAAGATGCATGAGCTCTTTACATGTGTCATATGCATCACTTGTTCTTGGATCTTTTTCAACATCTTTAAGGAGTTGAGTTCTTTCAAGCTCTTGGCTAATTTTCGTGATGGTTATGTTGAAGGCGATTTTGATGAGTTCTCTTGGATCAGTTATGTTTCCAGATTGTGTTGTGAGACTTTCCTCGCATTCTTCTTTGTAAGCTGTTGGTGCACAGAGACTTTTAACAGCTTTCATGGATGAAGATACATGTGAATCTTTTGCTTCTTCCATAGCTTCTTTTTTGCTGAGACTAACACTAACCGCGGCCACCACAACCATAGCTACTAATAAAAATGTAGAAACGCCAATTATGGCGACTCTCTTAGTTTTACTGGTATCTCCCATTTATTATTATTTTTTATTTAGCAGCTACCAATCAACACCTTCAATACATACAAGAGCAAGAATTAGTTAGTTACAACACCGCACTGCAATTGTACACGTGATATGAGGTATGATATCAATCACGCCTACAATTGCATTGTAATGGTATCAAAAGCCGCATGTCATTAAAAATTGCAATGAAAGCAAACACAATAACTGCATTGCAATTTAAAATTAACAATATAATTTACAACATTGAACAAACTATAAAATAATGAGAATAGAAATAACTTACTTGGTGAGAAAAGGGATAGCTGGGTGAGTAATAATAAAATGAAGGACTTGTTAGAGGCTTTTAAATCCCCTTTGAAAGTCCTTCAGTGAGTTGGATGATATGAGATTATAAGGTGTGTTTAATTATTTATATTAAGGTAGGAAGGATGAACATTTTAAATTTAGTAAGTTAGTTACAAAATGTGAGGCCTGAGTTGAAGGCTAACTAATTGGTGGTTAAGAAAATTTCTATAAAAAAAGACAAGCTATATTTAGCAAAACTTTTTTTTTGTTCTTGATAAATTGTTGGGAAGAGCTTATTTGTAGCTTATAGTTATTTTAAGACCAACGCCTAAATTTCTCCCTTTGATCACTAAAAATAGCTCTCTAAATATAAGATTAAATTGAATAAATAAATCACATAAATTAAGAAAATTTAGTGTGCTAATATTAATATTGATAATTTATATAATTTTATAAATTTTTCTTTTAAGATAAAGAATTAGTTATATAAAATATTATGACCCGTTTATAATATAACTTTTTTATATTAAATATCATGTTTATCACTTATATCCACGAAAAAAAATCATATTTGTCATATTATATAAGTTCAATGGGTGGTTGGACTGATATCTAAATGTATGAGCAGAGATTCAAATTAACGACATCTAACGTTAGTTAATTTATTAGAAGAAAATAAATTCATTGACATGTTTTAAAATTGTCTTTTTATTAAAAGAAGTTCTAATATTTTTTGCTAAACATCTATCACTAAAAAATATTCTATTAATTTTTCCATCAATCAAAGAAAATGGTAGAATTATTCATTTAAAAAGTGAGATAGTAAACTTAGTACTAGTTTCTAGTTTACATATAGTAGTAAATATGATAAATAACAAATAGTATATTCATCAATTGGCTTGGAAACTCAATTTCTCAACCCTGCTGTGAACTTGATACCTGTTCTAGGCAACCATGAACCGCCGTTAAGGAAGCGGTTAACCGTAAAGTAACCGGCGGTAGAAGCATCTTTAATGACATGATAACCAGGCCAATTAACCCTACCTGCAAGTGATGAACCAGGACCATAGTTTCTGTATTCGCCATACCAGAGAGTGTCCAATGCAAAGTTTCCAAGCCACTCGAGCCAGCCTCGAGGTTGAACCATACTACTCATGTATGTGTTAATGTAAACTGTTCTCGAATATTGTTTCCATGGCCTTCCCAAATATGTAGGTTGCGAGGCCAAAACATAGCTATCTTGGATTGTAAACCCTGTGCTTTGATGAGGACTTTTCCTACCTTGAGCTGTGATTGTTACCTTTTGTAATGGAAGCGGGACTCTTGTGTATATCTTGCAGTTTTGTAGCACAGCAGCTCCATTGCCAAAAATGAAGTCTATGGTTCCATAGATTTCGCATTCGCGGTAGAATTGTCTCAACGAGTGCGCGTAAAGCGTGTCTTGGTGCCCTTCTACGCTACACCTAAAGAATGCAGATTGGTCTGAATCCACACGCAGTGCCACGGCTTGATGGTTTACTGGTCCAGCCGTGTTCCGGAATGTCATGTCCCTCGCAATGAAACCCTTCCCAGATACAGCTACATATTAACATTTCAAATTATCAAACAATATATTCTAGCACACTTTTTCCAATATATAATGTTAATTAAGAACTTTACTTACCAAACGTGGCAGTTCGAAAAGTGGTCCATCCTTGCATGAAGTTGCGATTGCTTGTGATAATGGTTTGGCCAATACCGTCGCCAACTATCATGATGTTGGTCATCTTCTTCTTCATATCAACATTCTCCTTGTAAATTCCCTTCTTCACATAGATAACATGCCTCCTATTGCTATGACTCGGAGCTGCATTAAGAGCCTCGTTGATTGTACGGTAGTGACCGCTCCCATCTAACGCAACAACTGCATCTGCAACTGTCCCGCGAGGTTTAGATTTAAGAAGCTCTTGATCAGCGTCGGTCATCCATTCAGGAAACTCCATGCTTTCATCAGTGTTTGTTTCATGCAGCGTAGTGTTCCTTGGAGGCCTAAAGGGTAGGCGATTAAGCTGAGTGTATAAAGACAGAACATTACTGATAAGCTGTGTTACTTGTGTTAAGCTTCCGCTAATGTAACTTTCAAGACGTCTATCAGTGCCTTCGAAGCCTTCAATACACGTGTCTTGGTTGCTAAGTGCCGCGCTTAGCCAAGCTTCGAGGTTTCCCTCGTATTGCGCGGTTCTGTCGCCGGCTCGAATTCTCCTCATCTCACCTAATGACCATGCAAGCTCTGATACAGAGAAATCAATAAGCTCCTTGCAATCTTCTATTGCAAGTTGCTCGCGGTTATTAACAGAAAAAGTACTTATCTTTGTCAAGTTGTTGATCGCACCTATGGCTTCATTGATCGTGGTTCTGAGTGCAGCATTAATAACCGAAGTCGGACTTGGAGGGCCAGTTTTTGTTAGCTCGTTATGAATGTTTGTGAGGCACGAGTTTTGGTTTTCAATATCCATACAAGCTTGTGCAATCAAAGCTTGCATGTCTTGGGTTTGCATTTCTGAGGGAAATTCATCCGGGAATGAGAGAACCTGATCAAATGATGGAAAAAGGACGAGAATGAAAAGGAAATTTACAAGAAATGCCATCTTTCCGTTGCGACAGAATCAGAAAGACAGACAAAAAATTTGCTTATGGTCTTTCGAAGAACCTTTTAATTATTTATAATGATCTTTGCTTTCAAAGTTAATCAAGGAATTTTCTTCTGAGTTTAAATATTCACATTACTTTATGCTTTTGTTCTGGACAGAACTCTCAAGTTATTCTAATGCTTTCTTTTGTTGGAGGCTTGGCATGATATTCCATGCATACACCTTTGTTTTTTCCTTTATCGTTAAGCAAAATAGAGAAATGAACACCTATGAATCACAAACCAAACCTATCAGCATTCTTTACTTTTTACTAGCAGAAAACTTGAGTAACTTCCTTTTGCATGCCTAGCATAATTTTGCCAATTAATTTAATTAGTTTTTTGTTTTGCAGAGAAATTCAACTTAGATTACATGCGATTAATGAGCTTCAATTAAAGCCGAATCGTTCGAATCGAGGTTAAAACAATTCTTGGTCAAACTTTACTTATATTCCAATTGAAATCCAAAATATCATGCAGATATCATATTAATATATATGGGTTGTCTTTAGGTTCTCATTATTTAAGTTCGGCCAATTTCGTTGTTCATTGAATAGGACATGTTAGAATCCTATAAGAACTAAAAAGGTGATAAAAAAATACGAAGCGAGGAGAAGAAAAGAGACTGAAAAATTAGTTAATACAGTAAAGAAACATAAAGAGAGAGAATTGAAGAGAAACATAATCATTGTCTTGTAATTGTAATGACATCGGTATACACCTTAATGCAATAACGCGAAGTTAATAAGAGTTACATATCGTTGTTTTCGGCTCTATGTATAAGCTAGCTATGTCGATAACTAACTTAATTGACAACTAAGTGACATTCTCTCGCTTCTGCATTCACCAATAGCATAGCTAATCCCATCTGATTTTGCACCCTCTTGCACGAATTGTTTCGAGTATTTCTGAGGATATCGAAAACCTAAGAGACCTTTGCAGTTTAACCTTTTTAATCCGGCCACAACAAGTTCTAAGGGCAAGTTCCAAACCTTGTATAGTGACATTAGTAAGATACACCAGCTTGGCATCCTGGAGGCGTTTCAGGTTACCCATAAGCAGGCACAACACATGATCCGACACGTTACAGTAGCTAATATTTATCTGCCATCATCATAGCTATGCCGAGTTAGAACTTGAACCTCGTATACTCACATAACATTGTAATAGAGTAAAGTTGATACCACTGACCTGCTGTAGATTTTGTGCATAAAAAGCAAGGGCCCAAAAACCTGAATCATTAACTTTTTCACAATGTTTCAAATCTAAACTAGCCAATCTCTTGCAACTGGCAGCAACTGCTTTTATACCAATGCTTGTGACATTTGTAAGCCCACGCATCTCAAGATCAGAGAGCTCACCGAGATTGCTGATACACTTCAACCCCGTGTCTGTCATTCTATTGCAATATGATAGGTTAAGAATGGTCAACTTGTTGCATCCGGTTGCGAGTGCTGCTAGCCCGTCATCTCCTATTCGTACGCAGCTGCAATAAAAAACAGAATGAACAAAACAGGCTCGCTAATTTGTCTACAATTTTTTTGAATCATAAAAATTTAGTCACATTGACTAAAGTTAAGTTACCGATAGAGGTCAAGTTCGGTCAACTTTGTGCAGTTACAAGCAATGTGTGCCAATCCCATGTCTGATATGTTTGTGCATAATCCTAACTTCAACCTTACAAGTTTTGAACATCGTGATAGATATTTGAGTGCTGCACGAAGACGGAGTGTTGGAGATGAATTAATCCGAACCATCGGCAATTTTGTACGAGACTGATATACATATACAGATAAAACTTCAATAGTTTACCTATGTCATTCACGCCAGAGCAATCGGTAAGATCAAGCTCTTCAAGCATCGAGCATCTAGATCCAAGCTGATACAGACCGATTTCAGTAACCATATCACAAGATTCTAACTTCAGACACACAAGGTTTGGACAAGAGTGTGATATAATAGAGATGGCTGCATCAGTTATGAAACGACAACAAGTCAAATCAAGTGTATTCAAATTAACACAGCCAGATACTACCCGAATAATTCCCATGTTCGTCACCCCCACGCATTTGCTTAAACCAAGTTCCACTAAAGATTTACAATTGGTGCCTATGATATGGAGGATAAAGTCAGAAACTCTAACACCATCAATTCTAAGTATGCTCAGCCGCTTTAAATTCTTCAAGCTGTTAATAAAAGACGCTGACGGCTCCTGCAGAAAATGCCCGAGGTATTAGATTAGTGTATATCATGCTTATCACAGTAACATAGGGCATGAAATTAAATATATACGCCAAAGTTTAAGATACAAACTCACAGAAAGACAGTATCCTGCATTGATCTGCTCAAGATTCTCATGTCCACTAATTACGGATAATAAGCCAGACGGGCTAACACAGTTACACCTTGATACATCAATTGCCTGCGACACATTAATAGGAAACTTGCTAAAGACATGCGTTCACGCTCCAATTCGACAAAACCTACTTAATCAAACTTTATTAATTTTGAAGTCGTTGCTGTCACAGTTTATAACATTAGAATAGAAAAAATCACCTTAAGTAGTGGACATCCTTTTCCAAGAAACCGCAATCCCACATCATCCACTAAATCACATCCCACCATAATGAAAACCTCGAGCTTTAACAAAGAAGCTATTGATCGTAAAGATTCGCTTGTCACCTAATGATGTAAGATGTCAAAATAATTTTACTATTTGAAGAAACAATAACTGAAACCGAATAAAGTCGGGTTATTAGTTGAGCAAGGTGATATGTAAAACAGAAAAGCATAGACTACGTTTGGCATTCAATGATAGTATTAGAATTTAGAGTGACTTTGGGCGAATGCTTTCGGCTACAATGAGTAACAAACCTTTAGATACGAAACATCCAGAAACTTCAATTCCAAACACTTTTTACAAAGAAGCTCAATCCCAAGATCAGAAATCTCCAAACACCATTTCAAACTCAACTTCTCCAACCTACAACACCCAACCGCAATCTTCGCCAACCCAATATCAGTAACATTCAAACACTTATCCATATTAAGTTCCCTCAACCTCCCCGCGCACGATAGCGCAGAAGCCTCTCTATCACCGTACTCCCAACAATGCGAAACATCAACCACTTCCAATAACGGACACGCCTTCACTAACATCTCCAATCCAACGTAACCTAACCCGGTAGCTCGACTCAGCACCAATGTTCTAATTCCCCGAGTCCAACTCACCGATCCATGACTCAGTAAAATCGACACTGCTCCATTGTCGATTCGCGGACATACAGACAGATCAACCTCTTCAATGTTACAATACTTTTGAAGCAAACCAAGTAAGAATTCAATCCGGAGAATTCGAATGGTTCTCCGGGTTGTTGATTCGACCCGGAGAAACTCTTTACATACTAACCGTAACGATTTCCGATCCGAATCAACTCTGTCGAGAATTTTTACAACTAAGTCTTCTGTCAAAAGACAGAACAAGGATTCAGACAACATTAAAAAGAATAAAATTACGGTTTTTCTGTTCTTTTGTATTTAGGTTGGAACAAGACGAAGATAAATAGAAGAAGAAGAAGAAGATGAAGAGTTTGAAACGACGAAAGTGATTTGGAAATGAAACAACGTGTCGTTGGGTTCATTGTTTTGTGTTGCTTCAACTTGAGGAAGTGAAGAAGAGTAGTAAGAGAAGAATATAAAATTGGAAATATATGAAACAGAGTTTAATGTTGTTTCGCTTTCGTCGTTTAGGGGTACGGTTATGTCCTTTTGTTGTGTACCTTATTAGTACGCTGTTTTGGAAAAGTAAACCAACTAATAATTGGAATTACCGAAAATGTCCTTTTCTATTTTCGATAGTGAAACGCGGGAGAAACGCGGGATCTGATCTGAGCAATGATAATGATAGGGACAGGGAAAAGAAGATTAATTAATAATATAAAAATAAAATAAAATAATTTTTTTTTTTTTTTTTTGTCTCTTACTTTGGATGCTGAATTGGGATTGATAAATCTGGGTGGTGTAGTTTATTTCAAGTTGAGGAAGGAAAGAGACAATAATGACGCGTATTGGAAGAATAAAATAAAATGGTTACACTATCTAGTGCTTACATAAATCTATTTTGCAAAAATACTTAATTTTCATTGGATGTTATACCACGGGTGGACAACATAACCGAATCCGATCAGAAATCGAATAAACCGTGTAAAAGTTAGTATTAACGGGTCAGTCGGAATGAGTGAACGGATAAATAAATGTATAAAGTCAATTTCATATGATTTAACACGGAGGGTTGTGGATTGAAAATTTGAATTCATCGATACCTACAATTGTCCAAAAAGGTTTATAATATAGTATTAATATTAAAAATATTGTGTAGCAGAGTGTTGTTACCTACGACGGTAATAATAACACATCTATAACTATCTCTATACAAATCACTCTTATATCTTTTCACACAAGTGGAAGTGTTTTACAACCAGAGAAAAACCCGACTAACATTTTTTTTATGCATATATGTTTGTTTGGAACAAAATTTATTCTATTTTAGTTTAACTTAAAATTTTGGTAGTTAGATATAAGATGTTGAGTAAGATGTCACGACATTGAGATCATGACAGTAACACAACACAAACAATTATACAGTTAAAGTAAATGGATGGAAGTAAATAACACAATTAATTGTTAACTCAATTCGGTAAAACATCACCTACATTTGGGGGTATCCAACTTAGGAAGGAAATCCACTATAGTAGTATTAGTTTGAAGCCCAAGTAAACAACCCCTGATTTACAATCTTCTCACGAAATCATTACTCATGTTATTTCTATCTAAGACATTCTTATATATGAGACCCCTCTCACTTCTCTTCAATCACACAACAATGATAAACCTTATAACAATGGAAAATAGGAGACACGCTTCCAATGACACAAAATTCACTCTTGCTTAAAAGCTTATGAGTGATTTATAATTACAACTCAAACACAATCCAATTCAAGCATCTAAGAGATACAAGAATGACTCACAAATAACACAATACAACTCTGATATCAAAGTGATATAAGAGTGGGTCACAAATAATAAATAACAAACTAAAACCCTAATTTCACTAATCGCAAACGTAGCTCTCACTTGTGTGTATTATGTTTAGCACATCCTCTTTAAATAGCCTTTGGTGGACATGGACTTAGGCTTAAAAACACAACAGATTCAAAACAGCAGCTGCAAATTTTCTGCATAATCTTCTGTATAAAAATACGCTACTACGGAAAACATATACAACAATGTTGAAAAAGGGTTAACATCATGTGTGGCCTGCCGTTGTTATGTATGGTTTGGTTGTGGGCAATCTGTTCTCTTCATATCTGATGTAAGCTTGGGCTTTGTGCAGGAGCTCGTCCAGGGTACGGGGAGGCTCTATCCCGACGGTTCTGCTGCGTTCGCTTTCAGGTAGGAGCCATCCTCTCGAGGAGGTATTTCTTCATGTACTCCGTTGTATCTACCTCGACGGCTTCTTGGTTGAACCGCTCGATGTACGAGCACAGTGTCTCATTTTTCCTATGCAATATAGCTTTAAGGGTTGCCTCAGTTTTGGGATGACGTCGGGAGACTATGAAGTGCCTCGTGAACATGGATTTCATGACTCTCCAGGACGTGATGGACTCTGGGGCCAAACTTTTGTATCAGGCCATGACTCCTTTTCTGAGAGTTGTTGAAAACAGTATGCACTTCAGATGCCCGGTGATGTCGTTGCGGTAGTCGAGCATAACATTGATGTTGTCGACATGGTCATCTGGGTTAGTCGTCCCGTCATAAATAGCCAAGTGTGGTGGTTTCTCCATGCCATTGGGGAGCGGCGCTTCCAGAATAGCTCGCGAGAGCAGGCAATAGGGATTTTCCTTATCACTTCTCAGCGGGGAAAAGTCATCGTTTCCAGGGATATGCCTACGTCGGGGTGAGGTCCTCAATCGATCGGTCTCATAGCATATCCTGGATCTATTCTTCTTGGGCTCGGGAGAGCGTCTTCCCCGCTGTGGAGGAGAACATCCTCGTTTCTTGGTCGTTTCTGGATGTTGCTTCTCGTGCAGCGTCCTTCGTCCTTGTTGGGGGTTATCTTCACGTTGGTCATCCTCCAGGGCCATGATCCTCTAGTGTTGCTGGTAAAGCATGGAGTTGGCCTAATTAAGGGCGATCACCATAGCTATCATGGTGACGCCTCCTTCGACGGGCACTGGGATGGGTTGAAATGGAGCGACCAGCAGAATTTGAGATTGAGGTTGTGGAACCCCATTGTCTTCGGGTTCAGGCGACGGGGTGGCAGGTTGCCCGTCTCTAAGATCAGCTTCGTTGTAGTTTAGGTTGTCCTCCGTCGTGTAGTCGACGAGGGGAATACGGTGGTTGTCAACGTGCTCTTCGGTCATACTAGAAGGATGGAAGATGGATTTGAGCTTTGATTTTTTGTTGTGGGAGAAAGGGATAGTTGTTTCCACAGACGGCGCCACTGATCTTACCTGATCAGAAGGGTCCTCCAGAGGTCGAGCACGAACAACAAAGTGGTTGGTAAGCGAGGATGGGGGTGTACCTGCAAGGCACTCCAATGCCAAAGTAAGTATGCAGTACAAAAGTGGTAAGAGAGAAAGTGTTCCAAAATACCTGACCCTTTAGTGAAAAGGGTATTTATAGTGAGCCCTCAGCGCTGGGCCAAGGTTCTCATTTGGAATGGATTAGTTATGCCCAAGGAAGAACTGCCAAGGTACGTGTAGGAGCGTGTGAGACCTAGCACGTGGTTTTACCCTTGGTCCAACTGCCCCTATCTTTCAGGAGATAATGGTGGACAGTTGGGTGACGTGGCAGGTGAGGGGAAATGTGGTCTCCTCGTCATTAGTTCAATGGATAAGGTGCATGCGCGACGCGCCAAGCGCCTGCTCGGGCAATTACATATCTGTCCGACGATGCAGAAGATGTGGCCGACTAGATGGGCCTCTGCCCGACATGTTGGGCTATGGGTCAGCGATGTCCTCGAGGCCCATTCCGGAACTATATATATATATATATATATATATATATATATATATATATATATATATATTTGAAAATACAAGAGTAAACGGGCCCCCGGCCCAATCCACCCAAGACCCCCCAAACACTAACTCAGATTAGGGTTTTCCACTTCCATAACCCTATCCTCCTCAATGTTCTTCACTATGGCTTCTCTAGCCATCACATGCGCTGACTTGTTGTCAGTTCTCCTTATGTGATGCACACAAACCTCTTTCAGCCCTTTCATCTTCTTCCTTAGACACTTGCACACCAACCTCAAACCATTACGCGGAATATCACCTCCATTACCATCCAGGACCGAGCATAGATGCTTATTGTCCGTTTTAAACCGCACCTTGCTATCTCCCTTCCTTAAAGCTATCTCCACAACCATATGCATGGCTTTTGCTTCCACTTCAGCCACATTCTCTGTCCCTCTTATCCTTTTATGATATCCCTTCTCGACCTCGCCATTGACGCTAACTCTGGCCACCCCCAAACCCATGGGAGGTTTTAAGGCCCGGCCAGGCTGGGCATGTGCCCAGGACCTGGTACAAAAATTCTCCTTCTTTACAGCACAATTTTGCAAATTACGCCGGTTAAAAAGTAATGTTACGGCGGTTGAAACGACCACAATTAACGAAAATAGAGAAAAATATAAATTTAAACCAAAAATAAAATTATAAAAGTGCTATTACGGCGGTTTAAATCGCCGCAAATAATAAAAATGCAGAAAAATACAAATTTAAACCAAAAATTAAATTATTAAAATGTTAATACGGCGATTTAAAACACCTGAATTAACGAAAATGAAGAAAAAATATAAACTTAACCCAAAAATTAAATTATAAATTATAAATTAAGAAAAAAATACATGTCTAATGTTATAAATTACGGTTTAAACCCAAAAAAAAATTAAGTATAAAAATACAGGTTTAAGCCAAAAATATTATAAATTATGCAAATAAATTATATTTGAATATAATTAAGCATACATTACATAATTTTTTTTGATATTATAATATTTAGATTCAACTAAATTACAAAATATGCAAGAATTAAAATAAAGAATAAAATTATAATTTAGGACAAAATTAACCATAAATTAAAAATGAATACTTAGAAGAAATAAAAATTAATATAAAAGAAGCAATTAAAAAAATTAAAAAAAAAACATACAATGTTGTAAAAAAGAAGATGAAAAGAATAAATTTTATCCTCAAATAATATAAAATATATATTAAGAATCTATACAATTCTATAAATCAATTTTTACAATTAGAAAAGAAAATATTCAGTTTAAAAAAACAATAAAAACAAAATTCACCGTAAAACAACTGACGTGTAAAAATAAAGACGGTCAAAACTGTCATTTTTCTATTAACATTATGTGAGTTTATAAAACCCGCCATATTTTATTGTAAATAGTGACAGTTTTATTAAACGTCATTTTAAAATCGCCATATTTCTTACAAATTTTTGCGGTCTCTAAATTTTTGCCCAGACTTCAAAATATTTCTTGCCCCGCAACTGCCCAAACCCCACCACAAGTCTTTGGTAATCGACGCATCTGATTGGTAAAAGGTTACTTTACTTCTCCCTTGCTTGCTTAAATTGTTTGCTTTGTTCTACTGATTAGACATGGTACGAATGTTGTGTTTTTCACTTTTGTTTGTCTTGTTGCTTTCACCCCTCTTAAATCACCGGATTCCAGATCCTTCCATGTTGTTAGAGACATCTTCGCGTAACTTATCATGGCTTGACTTGCTATTCTTCTCCCTCTTGGTAATATCCTCGACCTGATTATGCTTTTCAACATTTTGATCCTTAAAAGTTTGTTGATTTCCTTTCTCATTATTATGCTTATTATTCTCCTGACTTTTGTGTTTCTTCATGCTTCGTTTGCCCACTAGGTTAACCAAGTTGACTATCCTCTGATTGTTGTTGTGATCACGACCACCGTTCATATCATTCCTCAGGCTCACCCTTTTATCCTGGATGCGCTTGCTATGACAAAGTTAATACTCGATGCTTTGAGTCCAGATACCTTCAGCTGCTTCAAACAGGTGAGACACTATCCATTTGAAAACTAATATATATTTAAACACATACTATACAAGACTATAATTTTGTTAATATAATTATGGTATGATGATAAATCACATCACAATTTGACTAAGTAAATTAGCCAAGTGCCATCAAAGCATTAGTATCTAAAAATAGGGCTTCCATGATCCCTTTATTTTTAGCAACTTAATAGTTTTCTACTAAGTGTTAGTATAAATGCTAAAATTATGGAAATGTGAATAATAATAGGAAAACACCTTTTCTAAAATTTGACCAAGTAACAAGTATTGTTAATTAACTTTTGATCTATAATAATAACAATAGAAAAAATAAAATAAGATGTCACAAAGTCCATGGATAGCCAACCTTCATATGAGAGCATAAAGCTCACATTCCTCATACTTTTTGTAGTTACATTTTTTTCCTCTATGATCTTTTTGCTAGTCATCACCTTTGTCCCCTCTAATGTCAAGTTTCACATAAGTGATGTTTCTCTCACAAAATTCAAACTCAGAAGCGACGACACACTGGATTACAAATTAGAAGCTAACATCACATCAAGAAATCCCAACAAGAACGTTGAAATATACTATATGAAGATCACCGCGATTGCGTTGTATAAAGATATTAACTTTGCTAGGATGAATCTATCATCTTTTAATCAAGGCCACAAGAACACCACTTTTCTTAATTTAGTGTTTGAAGGGAATAGTGTAATGAAACTCGAAGATAAACAAATTTTTGAGTATAATGAAGATTCACGTTTAGGGATCTATAGTGATTTGGCTATTGATTTGGATCTTTTAGTCATGTATAAATTTGGAATTTACAAGACTTGGCCCCATAATCCACCATTTGTGAAATGTCGTGGATTGAGTCTTTATTTGCTTTCTAATAGTAATTCATCACCACCTTCTTTTCATGTTACAAAATGTATAACTGGCTTTTTCTTTGGTAATCGATAATATTTTTTAGCCATTAAATACAAGTTTAGTCTTTGTTATTTGATATAGAACTTGTTTAACTTTTAGATCATAGAGTTGTATAAAATTACATTTTATAGTTTTATTTTATGTGATGATATTAATGTTAGAGGAACTAGAATTGATCGTGGGTGAATGAGAGAACATTTTGAGAATCTGAATTTGTTTCAAGTTCGAAAATAACATTATTTTTTAACAGATTTTCCACTTGCAAATTGTCATACCCTAAATTTTGACCAGAAATTTTCAAATTTTTGTTCATGTTTGACGCATTTTGTCGATATATCGAAAATCAATCATTTTCTGCATTTTTAGTCAAACATTTCATTAATCATGCATTTTCAGTCGTTTTATCGTTTCAACGTTTTTTATTATCGTTTTTTTAGACTGTGTCCTGATACAAAATTATCGTCGTCTCATTTTTTAATTTAAACTTTTTCTTTTATTATTTATCTCTAATCTAGTTTACTTTCAATATTTGTTTTAAAAAAAATTGTAATTATTCTAGAGTACTTTTATTTTGAATTCAATTTGGTTTAATATTTCCATTAATTCATATTAGTTTAAGCATTAATTAGATTTACCCTAAATAGTTTTATTTATTTATTTGTTAGTCTTTAATTTATTTATATTTTTATTAGTCATAGTTTAATTAACTCATATTTAATTTTAGATTAATAATTTAATTAGTTTAATCTTTGTTTAGTTTATTTTTAGATTTTTTTTCCGATGAATCAAGTTAATTGTTTAGTATATTTAATTTAATTCAACTAATTTAGTGTGTTTTTTTTTGTTCTAAATTTTGTTTTTTTTCTCCAACACCCTTGCTGCCACTTTCCCCGAGGCCAGCTTGCATCCAGCTGTCATTGGTCCCATAACCCAGCGGACAATACTAAAAGATCAAAACTTTTCAAAATCTCTGTTTTTAGCCAAGCTGTAATGCTCAAGTCCTGCAACACAGAGGTGACATTTCATAGCAGCATACGAAGGCATACGGGTTCAGTGTGATGGTTTTGGCAAAAAGAACCTCTGAACCCATAAATTGATAGTTGACTTTGCTTTGAGGTCCTATGGAGATTAAGAAAACACAACTAATTTTATAAAGGGGGGAATCAACAGGACGAAAAGAAGAACATAACGGAAGGGGGAACAACAACTGCCCCTGTTAAAAAAACACTAACACCAAACCCAGAAGAAAGAACCCCATCCGGAAAACGAAACCTTCTTCTCTCCACTTCCAGACGACTCTCATTCTTTCCCTCCTTCAACACATCAAACCTCAGGCCAACATACAATCTCGCCGCAACCACCCACAACCTCTGAACAACGGAACCCAAAAACACAGTGAAACCATCCTTCTTCCCTTCGACATCCACCAAACCTTTCAGTTTTCTTCACCTACCACTCACCATCCGCAAAAAAAAAAACACATAAAGCCGCCGCCAACCTCCTTCCTCAACCAACGACATCTTCCAGTCGAGCCATCACCCCATCCTTCAAACGAATCACCTTCAGCCACTGTTTGAAACACCAATCACCACCAACAAACTCTCCAACACCACTTCAAACCGAAACTGAAACCAAGCGAAACCTCTGCCGCCGCCATCCGCAAACCACTCCCAGCAAACAAACCCAATCAACAACCAAAAAAACCAATCTTCACTGCCGCTCTCACACCCTCCACAAACAGACCGAAATCGCCACCCCACTATCATCACTATCGCCGCAACTCCAAATCGAAAAGCCTAAATACAAAAAATAGAACACAGAAACAGAGAGACATCGAGATGAGAGATATCCGAACCTCTGAAACACCGAAAACACATTCCCATCAGCACCCTTTCAATTTTCGCACAAAAACTCACCTCAACATTCTCAGAAAAACAGAATAGCTTTGAACGAACCTCCATCCAACCACTCAACTCTGCTTCAACCGCCCTCCATCGATTCATCATCCACGAATCGCATTCAAAACTAGAATTCCAAACCGCTGCGAATCAAGTGCAGGCCGAAAACGCGACCGCGTGAAGAAAGAGACGAGGGAGGAATCCGTCGCTGAACCGTTTTTCGAATAAGGTGGTTTTGTGTGGTTTCTGAAACGTGATTTGATGATTCTGAAACATTTTCTTTTCACTTTCTTTTTTATATTCAGTAACCTCTATCCCCTTTTATTTTTTATGTCAATCTTTGTTTTTTAATTAATTTGTTTTTTAAGAAAAGAAATGCCCTTCCTTGTTTATTGTTGGTGATAATCGGGCCTGGGAGCCCATTATGTTTCAATGCTTGCTAAAAAACACCACTAATTTCAGCGCATACCCGTTGTTTCTTCCTTGTTTTATATTTTGTTAGTTAAGATATTCGGGCTTAGTATTTACTTTGATAATTGTAGATTAGTATCTCTAAGTTTGGATTAGTATGGGTATTTTTTATTTAATTTTGATGTTTAGCTTTAATTATTATTATTAATTTTTTTTTTGTTGTTTTGTATTCAATGGAATTTTAATTGAACCCTGTAGACTTTAATTAATTTCTAATTGATTTCCCGACTATATTTTTTACTAACTTTCCTTGTGAGATTCTTGTTGATGGGTTGATTAATATTTGATTGAGCATTACACTCCTAAGTCCTATTGGATTGATCGTGTGAAGTTTCTACATGTGTTCTTAAACTTCTTTTTACAAAGTATTGAAGAGGCAACAGACCTTCTCCGTTAGGTATCGTCAAAACACGACTTTATCTCTTTTGCGTTTCGATTTAGTCCTGATGCCGCATTCACGTTTCTTTGATTATCTGTACCTCACTATCATGTCTAAACCACAAAACATTTAAAAACTTTCAAACTATTAATTTAACAAAGAATGGAACTCTGGAGTCTAGCACTCCGCACGTTCCAGAACGAATCACAACTGGGCTAGCCCCACGCGTAATGTTTCGCTCACTCTTTTGTTATTAAAATAAATAAACTTAAAAAACATCTAAAAAAAATTATTCAACTTATTAATTTAATACGAAAACAGAACTCCGAAGTCTAGCATTCCACACGTTCTGGATTGGACCGCAACTGGGCTAGCCCCACGCGATGTGTCCAATCACCATTCGTATATCAAATATTCAAATTATCTTTTTAAATTAATCAACGAGTAACTGAACTCCGGAGTCTAGCATTTCGGACATTCTTGATTGGACCGCAACTGGGCTAGCTCCACGCGATGTGTCCAATCACCATTCGTATATCAAATATTCAAATTATCTTTTTAAATTAATCAACGAGTAACTGAACTCCGGAGTCTAGCATTCCACACGTTCTTGATTGGACCGCAACTGGGCTAGCCCCACGCGATGTGTCCAATCACTATTCGTATATCAATTATTCAATTCATTTAAATAACATACGAAAACAGAACTCCGGAGTCTAGCATTCCGCACGTTCTGGATTGGACCGCAACTGGGCTAGCCCCACGCGATGTGTTCAATCACCATTCGTATTCAAAACAATTCAACAATCTTAAAGAATCAGGCATGATTCATCTCCATAGGAAAGTTGTTCCTCCTATCCCCACAAACACAAACAAAAATCTTACAAACAATTACTTTCAAAGGAAGAACGTGACATTGCTTGTCGATACTTATATCCAAGTTTAAAGCTTCTTCCGATTTTATTTATTCTCAAAAAAGAATGTGGCATTGCTTGTCGATCTTATATCCAAGTTTAAAGCTTCTTTCGATTTCTCATTTCTCAAACGTTTGTGGTGGAATAGGTGAGATACTTCTCTTAAAGATGACGACTTGTCTCTTTCTTTCAAATACAATTTAAAACTTACCAACCAATATAAACTATTTTTCCATAATTAATTAATGAGTAACTGAACTCCGGAGTCTAGCATTCCGCACGTTCTTGAAGGCAATCGCTCCTGGGCTAGCCCCACGCAACGTGGTTCATTCGCCCTCTCGTTTTAAAACACCCTTAACAAAGATCAAATATCTTTTCTCAAACGAACACTGTTTAAATCTTTCTATCTCGCAAATAAGCTAGTGCTTCAGCCTCCTATCGCGAGCAGATAAGCCAACGCTTAGCAGTAGAAATCATTTTCAAACAATCGTTCAATGAAAAAAACACAAACCGTAGTAGCACGAACTACGAAGCTCTGACTTTCCCATTGCACAAGGGAATACGTAGGCACGAGGATTTTAATCCTTCGCGAGCACAATAATAAAAAAATGAACTATTTCTCCGTCACCATAATAAAAAACTTAACCTTTCTCCGTAATAAATAATAATTTTCTTTTCCCTTTAATAAGCAATCTTAGTAACTTTAATCATAAAGAAGACAATAATAATAAGTTAACATTTAAAGCGCAAATTAGACTAAGAGTTTCTCGTTGAGTACAACGGACGTGAGGGGTGCCTAATACCTTCCCCTTGCGTAACTGACTCCCGAACTCAGATTAGTGGTTTCGTTTACCATTCTTATCCTTTATTTAGGTTGTGTCTATATCTCCCTTTTCTCTCGTAGAATAAATAGAATTAGGTGACGACTCTGTTATTTATTTTAGGATCGCATATTTTTCGAGGTGCGACACAAATTTGTAGTATTTTTATTCTAGACTTAACACTTGAAAATCCTTCGTAACCCCAACTGCATTACAAACTTATGTTAGTTTAAATAGGTTTACCTTACTATCTTTTGTCTCAATTTTATTCATATAATCTTAATTAAAAATGTTAAATATTACTTATAATTTTTTTATGTCTTGTATTAATAAGGTAATTCAACCGTTAATTTTTTCAAATACAATAAAATTCAATCAGTAAACTTAATAGAGTTATTTATTACACAACATTATTATAAGAATTAGAGAGATTTAAAATAGAGTAGTAGTATTAAAACAACATTATTGACATCTACATAAATACAATATAAAATACAAAATAGGGTTAAGAGCAATTCAATTTTTTTATAAGAAAAATCTAATCTAATATCTAACTATTAAAAGTTATCCCCACTAACTTTTTATTATATTTTTCTACTTTAAATCCCATTTTAACTTAAATTAAAAGGGGATGATAGACTAATTACAAAATAATTGTTTTATATTGATTTGACATTAAATACGGCTGACGTGGCACACCACCAATTTTTGTTACATTTTTATTTATTTATTTTAAATTCATAATTATTTCATTAATTTCAAATCACTATTTTATTATTATTTATTATTTATTATTCATTATTCATTAAATAATATTGGCTAATGTAATCTTTCGATACATAAGCGAATCTTTTGACTCGGGAAAACAAACAATCAGTTCATTGCCAATTTAGTTTCTCAATACAACCCTTAGAATTCGACCTATGAACACAAACAACAACAACAACGCCGATTCATTTTCTTAATGTAAACCCTTAATTTCTATTTTGTCTTCTCCCAATACTTCATCATCAATTCTTCAATTTTCCAGATAATTTATGTTGATTTTTGTTGATTTTACCTATATAAATAGGACAAATTTCTTCTCATATTTCACTCTTCTTTCGTTTTCTTCATGTCTAGTAAAATTGGGGAATGAACAATGGCTACTAGGAGTAAACAACATCAAACATTTTCGTTTTCGTTTCTTTTGTAGGCGGCCGCGGTGGGAATGTATATGGGTTTTCCGACGATTTTGGTTTGCGCGAATAATCATTGTGAGTGCTTTTGTGTATTGGGTTTTTGTTTTAATTTTGATTTGATATGGTATGTGTAACAGATGGAATGAGAATTGTTGAGTGGAGATCTCTGAAGAGTCCTACTTATTTGTTTGGAGATATGCTTTGAGCAAAATACCATTCTTTGCGGCCATGTCTATGAAATTCAAACACAATAATGCTCTAGGAGTTTTCATTTTCTGATTTGGCCAAATGAAGTTATCCTGTAAAATTTCTTAAGAGATGCAATTTATTTTATGTTATCATAGATTTATGACACAAAATCTCTAATTTTGTAACTTTGTCGAAAATGTCTGAAATGTGCAATAGACAAGTGTGGTAAAAATTGACCAAAATACAAGCAATTGATAAGGTATATAAAAACTAACTATAAATTGGTTTTTGAGCAATGTTTTAAAGTGCATAATTTGCATATTGCGCACAAGTGTGGTCGATGCAGCTGTATTGCAGTGTCTGAAAGTTTTATATTGTGGATGTCGTGCGAATTAAGATTATGATTATGAGGTTTTAGTTCATTGATCATGATGATAATAATATGTTGCAGCAATGGACGATCTGCAAGGTGAATATAGTTCTCTGGAACACGATTCAACTTTTATTTCCTCAAGAAATTGAAGGAAGGAAAGTTGTTGCTAATGCAATAAATAATAGACAAGCTGTTTAGAATCCAATTAAAAAAACATTTTATACTTGCATAAGGAATAGAAGTTTATAACTATATCTATCCAATAGAGGTATGAATTCAATGGGAAACGAGGTTGTGACAACCCAAGATGAAGAGGATTTGGATTTGGTCTTTAGTTGTTTTTTTTAAAATAATAACAAAATAATAATCAGATTTTTTTATAATCCTAAGCGCCTCTTTGTAGGATTTTCTAATGAAAAGTAAAAAAATAAGCTTTGTATTACTCTAAGATAGAATCATAATAAAAGAAAAATAAAAAATAAAAAATTAGATTTAAGTGCCATTATAAAAATGATGTCCATAAAAATGAATAATTTATTCAATTTGGAGGAAATTTGAGATAATCTTAAACTTTGGATTTGCTCATAGGGATGTCAGTTTGTATGTGTTAGTGGGGATCACGTGGGGATTTCCCTTTTGGAGCTCCGGAGATGAGGAATTTCACCCTGTAGGGGTGGGGATGAGGAGAAAAATTTCCCCGAGAGCACTTCGGAGACGGAGAATACATCCCCTGCCCCGCGGGGTCCCCACCCGCTTATTATTTCAATACAATTAATTTAATATATAATTTATATTTTACATTAGATTTTTCTGTCACTTCCTTTATGTTTATTTTTAAAAAATAAATAAATTTTGATATATTCATTAAGAGAGATAAATGTAGATATTAAAACCCTAAAAAGAAGAGTTCATTTTCTTCTATCATTCTTCTACCGCTCAATTCAGCTTCCTCATCCATCTTCTCTATCGCGCCTCACCATTGCCCATCGTCTTCTCTGTATCGTATCGTGTGCTATCATGATTCACATCTCTTACGATTGCATCAATGAGGTCTAATTCTCATAAATTTATTTATGTAATTGTTTATAGAAAAAAGTAGTTTGTTTCTTCTTGATTCTCATAAATCTAAATCTGATCATGTAATTGTTTATAGAAAAAATGTATATTATTTCTCCTTGATTCTCATAAATTTGTTAATGTATTTGTTTATAGAAAAAAGTAGATTGTTTTGATTAACTTATAAAAAAGTAGATTCTCATAAATTTGTTAAGATTTCTAATTTGGTAAATTGTAAGATAATAGTGAGACCTATAAAAACTGAATTATCATGTATTATTTGAAGTTTTAATTTTCAAGGATATTTATGTTGTTGAATTTTATAGTTATTTATGCCTATTGTTACTTAAAAATATATATTATAATTTATGTTGTTGAATTTTATAATATTTTATGAAAAGTATCATTATTTTATGTCCCATTAGTAATTTTAATAAAAATTATAAATGTGAAATACTAGTATTTTTAATAACAAACTACATATGTGAAATATTTGTACTTTTTTATTTTTATAGAAAATATAGATATTTAAAAAAATGTTAATGGAAAATGTAGAATCCGCGGGGATCCGCGCATGGAATGGGGATCCACGGGGAACAAGGACGAGGAAAGAAACTCCCCGTGACGGGGATCGAGGGCGGGAAATGAATTTGGTGACGGGGACAAAGATGGGAAAATGTCTCCCGCCCCCGCCCCATTGACATCCCTATTTATTCACATTATTATTCACTTTTAGTTTTATTTCATGTAAATGTATTATTTCTATTTAAATCGATGATAATGGAATCTTAAAAAGTTAATAATCATCCTGCACTATCGTTATTATCTATTAATACGATCATCATTGTTAATTCTAATCCAATTAAAATGAACTTTAAATAGAATATATTTTATAATTATTTAAATTTTTAGAAAAGATTAATAAGAATATGAAACCAACTAATAAAAATTATGATTTATTTAAATAAAGAACATAAATATTTGGAAAATATTTTATGGGTTAATAGTCATTTATCCACTGTTGTATAAGTGTGTTTTGATTTATTTTCTTTAAAAAAAGTTGGATTACATACTGAAAATTTAAAATTCTAAGCCTTTTACCCCCAAGTGGAAAAATTGTGTAAATTTTTTTTTATTTAGCCTTGATTTTTACACGCTTAGGAGTACCCAAAAATTTCAGTGGGTAATAAAAAAAATTTAAAGGGGTGAATCAAAACTCACATATATTGCAGGAGTAAATGACTATTAACGCTTATTTTATTCTTTAACTATGTTTAATTTTTAATTAAAATTAATTTTTTAAACTTATAAATTACTAAAACAAAACAAAATCTTTTCCAATTAACTTTATAATGGTAATCATGATAAAAATAAATAAATAAATGATATTTATTAAAAAATATGTTAAATATGGTATTCAAGGAAAAAAATGATAATGCGAAAAAACCCAAAAGCCAAAACAATTTTGAATTTTTTTTTAATTTATTAAAATTTTGATCATTATAACTAATCATTTCATTATTTTTTTATTTATTAAAAATTTGATCATTATAACTAATCATTCCATTAAATGTATAAAATATTAAATCAATTAAAATGGGCAATTATTATTAAACGTATCAATTTACTTTTATTTCCAAGATACCATGGAATGGAGATATTAATTTAGAACTGAAATTTGACCGGGAACTGTCATATATACAGTAGTTTTGTAAAAATTGTAAATATGATATAATAAGAAATATTTAAAACTGATATTTGACGGAAAACTGTTATAAATTTTAGGTTTAGAAAAATTTACTAATATAAAAAAAGTAATGTTATTTGAATTGAAAATCATGTGTAGCTTTAAAATTAACGCATTTGGATTCAACTATATTGTAGACTGTCCATTTTAATGACCATCTTTTAAATATTTATCTTGTTAGAGTTAAAAATTGGTGCATATTGTTAGTATATATTTGTAGCTATGTCAATGTTAATCAATTGAAGAATGAATTTAAAGAATGAATTTAAACTTTATAAATGATGGTTTGGTAGACAAAATCAAACAGATTTAATATTATTAAACATATCAATTTACTTCTATTCTCTATGTCTTTAAACTAAATTTTATTCAATTTTTTCTCTGTACAACTATATTATTACAATAATAGGGTACTTTCTTATTCATAGGCTGAGATTGCTTGCATACCAAGAAATCTCCAACTAACCTAACTCAGCTAAGAACACAAAATAAAACTAAGTCTAAATTTATATCGAGATACACTTCTTCAGCATTTCGATGGCTATACAATTTCTACACATAGAGCATTTTGATAACAATAAACTCTGTCGAAAGGTGATTTGACACAAATAATTATATTTTCAATACACCACCTAATTCATTGTGTTTAAACTATCTACATTCATCATTGTTCTTAGCCTTTTGAACACTTTGACCTATACGCATTTTGTCATGATGTCTGCAATCTGATTTTCAGTTCTGCATTGTTTTAAATTCAACTTCTCATTTGCTACTTTCTCTTAAATATAATGTAACCTCATTTCAATGTGTTTGCTTATTCCATGTGCTATCGAATTCTTCGTTAGATTTATAGAAGACATGTTATTGATCTTCATGGTAATTGCTCCATATTCTTCCTTGTAGTTTCTTCGACAATGTTACTTATGATTTTTTTCTTGGGCTCCAAGCAACTAATGCACCACCTAGCATAAACACATAGTAATATGTGTATTATTTATCCTCAACATCACTATAACAACTTAAGTCAGTGAAATCCACTAGCTTGCATTATTTTCCTTCATCAAATATAGGAAACAAAATGTCATATTCAAGAGTTCTTATGAGATACCTTAATATCCTCTATGTCACTGTTAGATATGATACATTTGGCTTTTTCATAAATTTACACACCATACCTACATTGTATGTTAGCTTGGACCTTATATGTGAAAAAGATATCTTAATGACCCAATAAGTCATTTGTACTGTGTTGGGTCGACATCATATTCTTATGTGTTTTTTGTTGGGTTTTTATGAGTTATTTTTGCGATCTTGATTCAATGAATTAGAAATCATACATTTCAAACTCCTTATTAAGACCACATTAGAAAAAAGGACTAAATAAAGACCTAAATATTATTATCGAATAAAACTTTTTTGACTCCTCTATATGCCACATGTAATCCCACCACTACAAAAACAAAATGTATTTTCTCAATTTCAAATAAATTAAAATTTAATTTTTCCTTATATTTCTCATTTATCTATTTTTCCTCCTCTCTCAATTATGTATTTAATAGAATAAAATAAAAAATTTGTCTCACATAATAATAGAGAATTTTTTTTTAATATAACATACTTTATAAAATAAAATTCCAAAATAACATATATTTGGAAAAAATTACCAAACTAACATAGTTTGGTAACATGTTCGCCAAATGGTTTGTTGAACATGTGAGGTTCTTCACTAATTCTCCAAATGGAATGGCGAATGCATGCAACATTACAACCAATTCGCCAAACCATTTGACGAATGCATGCAACACTAAAACCAATTCGCCAATTGGAATGTTGTGCATGTGTTATGTGCATTTCTTTCATATTCTTTTGTTATATATACATATATATATATATATATATATATATATATATATATATATATATATATATATATATATATATATATATATATATATATATATATATATGTATAAGTATATGTATGTATATATATATATATATATATATATATATATATATATATATATATATATATATATATATATATATATATATATGTATAAGTATATGTATATATATGTATAAGTATATATATATATATATATATATATATATATATATATATATATATATATATATATATATACATATATATGTATATATATATATATATATATATACTTATATATATATATATATATATATATATATATATATATATATATATATATACTTATATATATATATATATATATATATATGTATAAGTGTATATATATATATATAGAAGTGTGTATATATATATATATATATATATATATATATATATATATATATATATATATATATATATATATATGTGTGTATATATATATATATATATATATGTATACTTATATATATATATATATATATATATATATATATATATATATATATATATATATATATATATATATATATATATAAGTATATTAAAAAAAATTATATTTAAAGAAAATTAAAGAATATGAGAAAGAGAAATATATATTAAAAGAAAAATTATTATTAATAATTCAAGAACGACATTACAAAAACTAATTTCCCGCCCGATCTAACTGCCCCCCAGTACCACATCCACGGGGATGACCCCGTCTTCGAACCCTACCACCAGGTTGTCGAGGTTCCGCTTGTATTTGTGTGTTTGGTGGAGGCGGTTGTTGTTGAGTCCATGATTCAGCTTGTCCCCAATTACGTGGAAGGTTGCTGCCAAAGGCGCTGCCGTAACTGAGTTGTGTGCCCATGTTTTCAAAGCTGGGTCGGATAGGTTGGGCTGGGTTGGATTGGGTTGGGTGAGGACGATAGGCTTGACCAAACGAGGATATTGCCTCGTTTTGAGAACGAAACAAAGGTGGGGGGCTATAGGTTGGTGTGGACATGAAGGGGTTGTCGGGGGTATAGTGGTGTTGGTAAGGCTCTTGATGTTGTGATTGGGTTTGTGGCATGAAGGGGTTATGTGTTTGGATGAATGGCCTATGGGTGTTTGAAGTCGATGGCTGGAATTGGCTGGGGTAGTCATGTTGTGGAGTTGGTGGTTGGGCGTATGCTGCGGCCTGGGAGCGGGGGTCAATCAAGTATGGGTTATCAGACACCCATTGTTGCATAGTAACTGACCTAAACCAAACTAAATATTCTCTAGTTGGTTTGACATTTTGCAGCACTTGGTCAGTTAGGACATGTTGGTGTCGATCCCTCCATTGTTGACGTAACTCCCTTGCAAAGTCTCTCCAATCTTCCATGTTCCACATGTCACTGACTCTTTTCAAATGCCAATTTCCCAAACATGTCGGAGGGCCCGGAATATCCTGTTGCATTCCGAACTGCATTTTCACCCGATCTGTTTGGTGCATTTCAATTGTAGTGAAGCGGATGATTGGAGTTTTTGCCGTCCAAATTTCAGCATCTTCCGGGTTAGGCTCATGGTCGAGGGCTAAATATGGGCGCCAGATGAACTACGGAAAAAAAAAATTCGTTTAGTATAAAATTATTTTAGTTAATAAAATGCAATAAAACGGAAAAATATTGTTTATATATGACAATACCTGATCGATTCCCACGTGGTCTAACAATTGGCGATATAGAACTATAGAACTTCTTGGGTTTCTACTATAATCCATCCCAAGATCGGACCAGCTAAGCACAACAAATTTAAACACATTTAGATACAATAACAATTTAAATATTTAAAATTTAATATGTTTGGAAATAAAAATTAAAAGTGGACTCACTGGTTTGCGTAGGGGAACGGGCATGGATTCATGTTGCGTGGGGCAAACATCGGCAGTCTGGAATACCCCCAAGCTTGTAACAAAAATGCACACCCATAAAAGGTACAAGTATCCTTTGCGGCATTTTTACAAAGGCTACTGTACAAGTGTGCCAAAACAGCTGAACCCCAACTGTATGTATTTACATTGTTGATGTTTCGCAACAATGGTAAATACATCATGTTTATTGTGTTCCCGGTACCGTCGGGAAATAAAAAATGACCAAATAAAAGCATAATATAACACCGAGTTTTTTGCATTATTTCTAACTCGGTTGAATCTTCGGTTAAAATAAAACTAGAATAGTGCTCTCTAAGGAGTCCTAGATTTATACCTGAACCCCGGCTACGAGTATTTGATGGCTGCTCCTTGTCAATTAGAGGGGCACCCAGCAAATCCGCAACTATAGAAACATCCTGGTTCACCTTACCAAAGACGGCTTTGCCGGATACACGTAACCCCAAAAGCATGTATACGTCTTCCAAGGTGACAGTGCATTCACCGAAGGGCAGGTGAAAGGTGTGTGTCTCTGGCCTCCACCTCTCTTTGAATACGAACTATGTCTCAAATACCTCAGTATATGATCAACGCCCATACAAATGGCGAAATATTTGAATGTAACCATTCTGGTTTCAACTTTCGAAACACCGAGGTTACTCGGTTCTCAATCGTCCGACAATCCAATTTCGCTCATCTAAAAAAGAGATTGGAAAACAAAATGCAGCGTGGTCCAGTGGACGTCATTATTTACAAAAATCCAGTATTCTATGAGGATAACCAGGCCATGTATTTCCAATTAACTATCTCTGACGACGAAAGTGTTCGTACTATGTTTCTAAGCCATGAGTATTCTGGTTTCAATGATATCGAGTTGTATGTTACGTTTCACCAACAACAAATGTCTCAGCCCATTGATCATTCTCAAGTCTTTATCGAATCTGACAATGATTTGGCTGAAGTGGATGTTGTTGATGAGGACGAGGAACAAGAGGAGGCAGTAGTTGATGAAATGGTCAATGAAGACGAGGTTCCGTCCAGTCATGTATATCGTCCTCCTCCACACATGACAAACTTGAACTTGGGAAGTGAAGACCCATCTTCAGACATATTTTATGATCCGTATCCACAAAGGCAGGGTTCATTAAAGGAGGGCGACCATTTTCGAACAAAAGAAGAATGCGTTCGAGCTATAAAATTTTACCACATGGATTTATCGGCTGATTATAGGGTCGACCGAACGAATCCTACACTATATATGATACGTTGTCATAACGTGGCATGCCCGTTTCGATTGACAGCATCATACAGAAAAAGAAGTGAAGATTGGAAGGTTGCTTCAATGGGACCGGAGCATACATGTGTCATAACCAACTCACTGCAGGATCATCGACAACTGAGCTCTCAGCTAATATGCAACGATATCCTATCAATCGTTGCTGACGATCCTTCGGTCAAGGTCAGCACGATAATTAAGCACATAGTTCAGAAGCACAACTATACTCCATCATACAGGAAAGCCTGGATTGCTAGAACTAAGGCTGTTGCCGTTGTATTCGGAAATTGGGAGGACTCGTACAAAGAACTCCCAAAGTTTTTGCTGGCACTGAAGCACTATGCACCTGGGACCGTTGTCATCCTAGAGACCTTGCCGGCGTATACTTCGGAAAGTCATTGTGTCAGTGGAAATGACATATTCCACCGGCTCTTTTGGGCTTTTGACCCATGTATAAAGGGTTTTTCCTTCTGCAAGCCTATAATCCAAATTGATGGAACATGGCTCTACGGGAAATACAAAGGAACTCTATTGATGGCAGTGGCACAGGACGGCAACAGCAATATCTTTCCAATTGCATTCGCTATCGTCGAGGGAGAGATTGCCGAGGGATGGAGTTTTTTCCTAAAAAATCTTCGCAACCATGTGGCTCCCCAGTCTAACTTATGTTTGATTTCTGACAGACATGCATCAATTGAGAGTGCATGGAAGAATGTTGATAACGGCTGGCAGGAACCGCCTTCAACACATGTCTATTGTATTAGACACATAGCGCAAAACTTCATGAGAGAGATCAAAGATAAGACACTGCGGAAGAAGGTCGTGAATGCAGGGTACTCATTAACCGAACCGTCATTCAAACATTATCGTGACGAAATCAGAATGGCGAATGAAGATGCATTCAGATGGATAAACCAGATTCCTTTAGATAAGTGGACCAGGGCCTACGACAAAGGACAACGCTGGGGTCACATGACAACAAACCTCGTTGAATCCATGAACTCTGTTTTCAAAGGAATCCGCAACCTACCGATAACCGCTTTGGTGAGGTCAACCTACTTTAGGCTCGGAGCACTTTTTGACACCAGGCGTTCAAAGTGGAGTTCAATCCTACAGTCTGGTCAAGTGTTCAGCGATAGTTCTATGACATTCATCAAAGACGAAGCATCCAAGTCTAACACACATGTGGTCACCGTGTTTAACCGCAATAAGGGACATTTCAATGTTGATGAGATCATGGATCACAACGAAGGGAGACCGAGGGGATCCTATCAGGTGGAACTTGATAACAATTGGTGCGACTGTGGTAAATTTCAAGCCTTTCGCATGCCTTGCTCCCATGTCATAGCGGCATGTTCGAAGGTTCGGCTGGACCCTTCAGGCTTACTATCCCCTGTTTACCAAGTGCACAACCTTTGCAACGTCTACAACAAAAGCTTTCCGGTTGTTGCAAATGAGGACTACTGACCCTCCTACAACGGGGAAATAGTCTGGCACAACGAGAACATGCGAAGAAAGAAAAAAGGCCGTCCTAACAGCATGCGTATTCGCACCGAAATGGATACGGCGAATAAGATGGTGAGACTGTGTAGTTCATGTCGTCAGCCCGGGCACAATCGAAAAAAATGTCCCAACGTTGGACCAAGCTCAACATCGTAAATTAAGTCATTGTAACCACAAACACGAACACGAACACGAACACGAACATACATAAATAAAACAAGGAAATACATGATTCAGAAAATGACCGTACATAAATAAAACGGAAAAAAACATAAATTCAGACATGACCATACATAAATAGAACAACTGCAAGATTCAACAAATCTAGCCTATCAGAACCATCAGGACAACTTCACCTCCACCTAGCATCATCGACAAAACACCTGCATCATTAACAATTTTTCTCCATTTCGTCACACCAAACTCCACAACCCGCTTCTCAATTTTAATTATCTTTTCTTTGTGGCCGATCTCTCCCTCTAACCAGCGGGTTAGTTCTCTGTGCAAGTGTTCCAAAGTTTGGGGGTTCCATAACAGCATCTTCAGAGGAGGCTTTGTGGCCGAGAAAAACACTAAAGCATTTTTCTTCAAGATATCAAATTTTGGAAGCGGTTCTTCTGCCATATTGTGAGAGAGGGAGACTGAAAGGACTGAATGAGAGAGGATTTGTAAGGATGGAGTGAGATGAATCTTATGTTTATGAGTGAGGCATATATATAGTAAAAAAATTTGCAAACCCTAGGTATATATATATATATATATATATATATATATATATATATATATATATATATATATATATATATATATATATATATATATATATATATACCTAGGGTTTGCAAATTTTTTTACTTATATATATATATATATACATAAATATACATAAATATATACATATATACATACATATATATATATATATATATATATATATATATATATATATATATATATATATATATATATATATATATATATATATATATATATATATATATATATATATATATATATATATATATATATATATATATATATATAACACAAAAATATAAAAAAACTTAAATCCAAAAATAAAAAAAAAATCACATGCACATGCATCAAACCATTTGGCGAATTGGTACATGCAAGTACACTTATTCGCCAAATGGTATGGCGAATTATTTGGCGAATTAGACCAAATTTTTTAGGGCTAGCCAATCCATTTGGCGAATTGCTCCTAAAATCCATATGTTCTTCATTTCATTTGGCGAACATGTTACCAAACTATGTTAGTTTGGTAATTTTTTTTAAATATATGTTATTTTGGAAAATAATTTTATAAAGTGTGTTATATTAAAAAAAAATTCAATAATAGACCGTAACATATATTAATTTTTATTATTAAAAGATATCTATTTTATTTTAATTAATTATTTTTATAATTTGAAATAAAAAAATTATTTTTAAATGTCAAAATCATTATCTTTTTATGTAATTTTTTTTAATTAACAACTTGAATTTTAATAAAATAATATTATTTATCTCACGAATCACTAAAAACATAGTATCTAGAAAATTTTAATTAATTATTATTTTAATTTAAAAGACAATCTTTATTATTAAATATCCATTATTTTCTTTTTTGTATCTCATGATTTTTAAAAAATATATATATTTAATAAAATTAAATTTATATAATTTTATTTAATAATTAAATCAATAATTTTAAATTTTAAATTTGTATCAATTTTGTATTTAATATGTTTTTTTCATCTCACAAATCCATTTTTTATGTGTTAATTTAGTTAATTTTAAATAATCATTGTTCATTTAAAATTAAAAATTAATTTTAAATAAATATATAAATATATTTTATTTCATATTAAATTTATATATATATTAATTTTAAATAAATATATAAATATTAAATTTCATATATATATTAAATTTATAAATATATTTTCAATAAATATATAAATATTAAATTTATATATATATTAAATTTCATATTAATTTTAAATAAATATATAAATATATTTTATTTCATATTAAACATATCTTGTAGAAACACATATTCTTACTAATTTTATTATAAAAAATAAAGTTTTACTAACAAAAAAAACAAATAAAAGAAAATAAATATAGTTTTATTTTGCAGATTAAAACATCTAATTCCTAAAATCAAAAAGATAAATTTCTATTTTATTTAGACTTAAATATAAAGAGAATAACAATATTACTTTCAAAATTATAACATTGATTATTTTGATAACTACCATGCAATAATGTTCGATTTTTATCGATACATACCTCTAGTCCTTTCTTTTATATAATTCTAATTTATAATATATAAATTTCTCTCTAATAATCTGTATATTTTAAAAAAATAGATGATTTTACCATCACACGGTCAGTTATCAACAATTTATTCATATTTATATTTTTCAATAAAAAGATTTGTAAAAGTTTAATGTTAAATCATAACTCACATAAAAAAAGTAAATTTAATTATTATTTAATAATTAAAATATAATAATTTAAAATTATAAACTAATGAAAGATTTGATCAGCGGTCACAAGCACTTGAGGGCAAGTTTGGTATATTCAAAGAAATTGCTAACAAAAACTGGGTTAAGTAATAATCAAATCAAACAAGATGACTAAGCAACTAAAATAAAATAAAACTGCACAACTAATAACTTTCCCATTGACAATATTAGGGTTTCAGAAGACAATAAATATGAAATAGAAAGAAAAAAAAAGCTCAGATAAATGTGTGGAAGATTCAATTCCCAGACCTTACAAAAAGGCCTCATAATGAGCTGGGATACACTCTATCATCATCGCAAATAATAATAAAACACAAATATGAACCAGTAAATTTCTTTAACCAAAGAAACCCAGTAGATAACAAAAACAAGACACGGAGATCTTAATCTCAACTATGATTTCTTTGATTAAAAACATTTAGTGGTTCAAAAGAAACGACACTGATAATACAAACTATCGAACAAAAACATAACAAAGGACAAAAGTAACTAGTGCTGGAAAGATAAATGCTTTGAGGATGGCAGGTGAGGTATTTAAAGAGAACAGTAACGCGTTGCTAGGGTTAACTTCATATATGGATTTTCTGAGAACCAAAGCCCATTTTGTCAGGCCCAAACAGTTTCAAACAAAAAAATTCATTTTTTCTATCCAATGAGTTCACTACTTCACATTTATTGATTAAGTATATGATTGAAGAGATAAAATATTTAAAAAGTGAGACTTATTACATCATTCACGTGTATCTTTTATTATAAGATGCTTGGTAATGTTTTCTTACTTTTTTTATATTTTATCTCTTCAATCATATTTGACTCTAGCAATATTATTAAAAAAATGGCTTAATATATTTTCTTGGTCTCATACCTCTATTTTGATTTTCTTTCTTTTAAAAATTTTAAATTGATCTTTTATATTGCCTAACAAATTCAAAGTGGTTCTTTTCGTAAAAAAAATTGACAAACGGTGTTAGTTTAGGTGACGTGGACGCTGAGGTGGTTTGGTGGATTGTCTATTCAACACCTTCTTCTTCCTTGTTTCTGAACAGTTTAGAATTTTCCCCCCAGTTTCTAACCTAACGCGAAATTCTTCTCAAAATCCCTAAATTGAAACCTAAATCTTTATCTACGGAATAGTTTACAATAAATATGTTTGATCTTATTTGCATGAGATTGGTGTCAAAAATAAACTATCAATGGATTCCCTTTAATAAAGTACAACAATTATGCCTGATAATCTAAAGTGTGATCCCAAGAATAATGGACCTAAAGCGTGATCCCAATAACAAATTATCTAAAGTGTGATTCAATATGTTTAGACCTATATGAACCTCCTACTTCATTCCCATTTCTCAAAAACCTTTGATCCATAATAATCTTTTCATCACCTAACATGCTTTCAATGTAGCCATTCTCTCTATTGACATAAACCCGTTTTACATTCAAATTTTCATCATCAACACCATTGTAATCCATAGATTTTCATTATCAACATGTTTTGCATCCAAATTCAACACTATTACTACTGGATTAGGAAATTGAAAGAGAAAAGAAAGAAGAAAACTGAAGAAAAAAATGGAAATCAAACTTTTGTTTTTATTTATTTTTATTCTGTTTATCTCAGTTGTGAAAATCCTTCAGTAGTTTTAGAGAAATTTAACAAACAAATTATTCCATTTGGTTCCTTTAGTTGTTTCAGTTCCTTATGTGTTTTTACTGTTTCTTTTTTAAATATTATTATTGTTCTGGCCCGGCCCAATTCTTCCTATTGGGCCAAAAAAACTGATCCACTTACCTTGCTCGACGTCGAGCACAATCATGAAAAGTGGTCCTTAGTCGACCACCAATGATCCGGTCACAAAGAGACCTTCTAACGGCTAGTATTGACCGTTTCCTATCTTCACGGACCCCTCGATCCGCACCTCACAAAACGAACCAATAATCTTCTAGCTGGTCCCTTATATAAACTCTCTCATTTGAGAGGGTCAGGTATTCAATTCTCAACCTTAATACTAGTACTTGTTCACTCTTGCTCGGTTACTTACTTTAGCATCGGAGTGCCTTGCAGGTACACCCCTTTTTTCTCCTCAACGACCATATCCGTCCGCTCTCGAGACCAACCGCATCGGATCCTGATCTCCAGGTACGATCAGGTGGCGCCGACTGTGGGAAAGCTAAGATTTCCCCGTTCTTCTTTCAAGATCCTCAAAGAACCAAATTTTTAACAAGATCCATGGCTGCTCGGGATAACCAGGAGAATCGATCGAATGATGGGATGATTCTCACGCAACGTGAGAGCAACGTCCAGCCTCCCTTACACGATGAAACAGTGCACGACTGACCAGAAGGGAAGGCGACATCACCTTCACCCGATCGTGACCAACCCTTGGAGAGTCGCCCAGAAACTCTTTTTCCTTCGACTCCTTCGGGGTCAGATTTCGCCGCGCTGGCCGAAATCCTAAATCAAACGAACTTGTTACTCCTCACTCATGGTGAAAAGATTGCCCGACTTGAAGATAATTCTCGTCGACCTCATTCTCCAAAGAAACCCCAAGGGGAGCACACTCTATCTCCTGCGAAGAAGAAGAGGAGAGGAAACACCGACGAATCAACGGGCAACAAACGCTTTCGTCAGTCGTCTCCACGACCCTCTCCTAAAAGAAAATCAAGAAGGAGCAGATCAAGATCCACCTCCCCTCGAAGAACAAAGAAATACGATCACAGATCATCGCTTATTTCCAGTGAAGACGAGGACGCTCGGGGTCCCCTTTCATCTGAAATTATGGCAACCAAGCTCCCAAGAGGCTTGGAGAAACCTCCTCCCTTAGGCTCGTACGACGGGACTACCGATCCAGACGAACACATCGAGAACATCGATGCCTTGCTCGACTATCGGGGTGTTCGGGGAGCAATTAAATGTCGACTCTTTCCTACGACGCTGAGGAAAGGGGTTATGACGTGGTACAAAAGCCTTGAGGCTGAATCCATCACATCATGGAAACAACTTGGGCGCACGTTCTCTAGACACTTTACTGCATCAAGACGACACCCTAAGACAGAGGCTTCGCTCGAAGCAATAATCCAAGGGAGGGACGAGCCTTTACGAACTTACATCGAAAGGTTCAATAAAGAGGCAGTCCAAGTGTCCACGACCGATGACATGAAAAAGTACCTGCTGGAACGAGGGCTACGTCCCTCGACCGATTTCCATCGGGCGGTCGGCATTGAAACCCCGGCCACCCTTGACGCATTCTTGCTAAAAGCCCAAGCTTACATCCAATATGAAGAAAAGCAAGCGGCCAGTTCAGTAAGAGACGCTCGACGCCGTGAAGACGCCAAACCACACCGAGTTGATGAACCCTCGCCATCTTGTCGGGGAGGAGACAAAAGAAAGGATGAGCGCTCCCGTGAACCGCGGGAGCACCGGGGACCTATCGGTCGTTTCCACGAATACACGCCCCTCCTAGCCTCCAGGGAGAAAATTTTGTCTGAATGCGCCAATTCAGAATTCAAACAGGCGGGAGTACGCTTTCCGAGGCAACAACCTAGCAAGCCCGGCACAGATAAAACGAAATACTGCAGATTCCATAAGAGTCATGGGCATAACACAGAGGATTGCATCCACCTCAAGGACGCGATCGAAATCCTCATCAAAGACGGGCACCTGAAACAGTTCACAAAGTCCAGAGACAATCCTCGACAGGATACACAAGAGACCCAGAAAATCGAGGAAGCCGTGCCCATCCCTGCAGACGCTAACATGCAAGTCGCCCTGAGCATTTATCGCCCGGAAGATTTCTTTTTACCAGACCACACCAAGGGTGCGGGATACCTCTCCTCCAACAGTCCGTGGGAAGCTTTCCCTTCGGCGATGGTCATATCAGGGGGAGGCTTCAATAAAATCACGGTCGGTTCCGTAAAGAGAAAATTCGACTAGTTAATCGCCAAAGGGCCCGCGCAAAACGCCACTTTAGATCCACCGAGGGAGGGTTCCATACCCCTCGCATTCTATCGAGAAGAGCTCCTGGGAGGAGCACCCAACGCTAGCATCCCTTACTCATCCGAGCGCGCATGGCGAACTTCGATGTAAGGAGGATATTAGTGGACCAAGGTAGTTCATGCGACATCATGTACTCCCAACTGTTTTCAACACTCCAACTGAACGAAACACATCTGACTCCATACGTCGGATCAGACCTACAAGGTTTCAACGGAGCAGTATCCCGACCGTGGGGTTATGTTGACCTGTTTGTCACCTTAGGGGCGGGCGAGACAGCCAGGACGGTTAGGGTCCAATTCCTTGTCGTAGATTGCCCGTCGCTATACCAATGCATATTAGGACGACCAACTTTAGCCGAGTTGATAGCCGTGCCGTCCACCGTACACCTGAAGATGAAGTACTATACTACTTCGGGCAGAGTCGCCACATTGCACGAAGACGTCGACGCTGCCCGCAGATGTTTCGAGGCAGCATCCAAAGGTCTCAGCTCAATATCGTACCAACCAAGTCCCCCGACAGTGGATTCACCAGATGTGCCCAAGGCTTTCCCTTAAGTCGATTCGATCGACCTAGACTGCAGGTTCTCAGATAGTAGCGAGAGCGTCCAGAGACCACCAGAGGCCTTAGCCCGACCAATACCGGACGGAGATTTCGAGCTAATTCCCTTGGGAGAGGACCCTGCCCGGTGCGTCAAGATCGGGGCACATATGCCCGAATTAGTGAAGCGACAGTTGGAAGCTTGCCTCAGGGGGAACGCAAACTTGTTTGCATGGAGCGCCGCAGAAATGCCAGGGCTCGACCCCGAAACAGCTTGTCATCACCTCTCTATCGACCCAACACATAAAGCGGTCGCTCAACGCAGGAGAAAGCAGTCGAGCGAGAAGACTGAAGCTGCCGAATCTGCTGTTAAAGACCTCCTAGAGGCTAAATTTGTAACCGAGGCCAGGTATACGACCTGGCTCTCAAATGTTGTACTTGTGAAAAAATCTAGTGGAAAATGGAGAATGTGCGTTGATTATACCGATCTCAATCGGGCATGCCCGAAGGATGCATACCCTTTACCTAACATCGACAAGTTGGTCGACAATTCGTCCGGATACAAATTATTATCCTTCATGGACGCATATTCGGGGTACAATCAAATACCCATGGCCGTATCTGACAAAAAATACACGGCCTTCATGACCGAGTCGGGCAATTACTTTTACAACGTTATGCCCTTCGGTCTAAAAAACGCAGGAGCGACGTATCAGCGCATGATGAATAAATTTTTCCGAACCGAAATCGGAGACATGCTCGAAGTATACATGGACGACATGATCGTCAAATCTCAACGAGAAATGGACCACGCGTCCCATTTGCGAAAAGTTTTCGACCAGGCACGAAAGTGCAAAATGCGCTTCAACCCTGAGAAATGCACCTTTGGTGTCCGAGCGGGAAAATTCCTCGGATTCTATCTGACTGAACGAGGCATTGAGGCAAATCCCGATAGGTGTCGAGCATTCGCGGAGTTCCCAACTCCCACGTCCAAGAAGTCCATACAATCACTAAACGGGGTCATTACCTCCCTTGCTCGATTCGTAGCAAAATCAGCTCAACACGCTCTCCCCTTTTACAAGCTCCTCCGTAAGGAAGCAACTTTCGAGTGGACGGCAGAATGCGAGTTAGCACTATCCCACCTGAAAAAAGCATTAAGCGAACCTCCAGTCTTATCCAGACCGGAAGAGGGGGAGACTCTGTATCTCTACCTTGCGGTCGCGAACGAAGCAGTAAGCGCGGCCCTTGTGCGCGAACGACCCGAAGGGCAAAAATCCGTGTATTTCACGAGCAAAGCACTCCACGGCCCAGAAATTCGGTACCTTCAGATAGAAAAGGTCGCATTGGCCCTCCTTCTCGCAGCTAGAAGACTACGCCATTACTTCCTAGCTCACACCATCATCGTAAGGACCGATCAACCCATAAGACAGTTGCTTGGTCGACCAGACATGGCCGGTCGAATGTTAAAATGGTCATTAGAACTATCTGAGTTCGACATCAAATTTGAAGGAAGACAGGCCCTCAAAGCTCAAGCATTGGCCGACTTCGTGGTTGAACTTGCCTTCACCGGGAAAGACCCGAAAGCTTCGTCCAAGTGGGTTATTTTCGTGGACGGCACATCTGGTCCGACGGGCAGCGGAGCCGGTATCATTTTGGAGAACGAAGAAGGGAACGTCATCGAAGTGTCATTGACTTTATCTTTCCCCACTTCTAACAACCAAGCAGAATATGAAGCCTTCCTGGCGGGCATACGGCTCGCAACCGACCTAGAAGCGGAAGAGATCACAATTTGCACAGATTCCCAATTGGTTGCAAGCCAAGTCCGAGGGGATTTCCAAGCCAAAAGTGACAGCATGGCCGAATATCTAGCCCTCGTAAAAGACGAAATAAAATGGTTCAAGAGTGTAGAAGTCAAACACGTTCCACGGGAAAACAACGCCCGCGCAGATATCCTGTCCAAACTGGCGAGCACTAAAAGGAAAGGAAACAACAAGTCCGTCATACAAAAACTGCTCCCCCGACCAAGTATCGGGCACTCATCAGCCTGCGTACACATTAACGTCGTGGGCGACACGGGTTGCTGGATGACCCCGGTGTTCAACTATCTAACCAAAGGAGAGTTACCAACCGACCCAAAAGAGGCTAGTACTATACGACGAAGGGCATGCTCATACTCTTTAGTAGGCGGACGTATGTATCGTCGAGAATTCTCTACGCCCCTCCTCAGATGCGTAGAGGAGGAAAACATTCCACACGTACTAAGGGAAGTCCACGAAGGAATCAATGCGCAGCACCCTGGCGGACGCTCGTTAGCTCGAAAAATTCTAAGGGCAGGATACTACTGGCCCACCCTCCAGCATGATGCAAAGGAGCATGTAAGAAGATGCGACAAATGCCAACGACATGGAGACGTGCACATAGCACCTCCATCCGAGCTAAAATCGTTATCATCGCCCTGGCCGTTCGCATGGTGGGGAATGGACATTTTAGGACCATTCGTTGTTGGATCTGGTCAGAACAAATACTTAATTGTAGGCGTCGACTATTTCACCAAATGGATAGAAGTTGAGGCCCTGGCCAAAATCACTGCACTCAATATACTTCGATTCTTCAAAAGAAACATCCTCGCCCGATTCGGAGTGCCCCTCGCCATTGTGACCGACAACGGGACTCAATTCACGGATAAACATTTCAAAGAATTCGTTGCGTCAATGGGGACGAAACAACACTTCGCTTCAGTCGAGCACCCTCAAACTAACGGGCAAGCAGAGGCCGCAAACAGGGTAATCTTGAGAGGTCTGAAACGAAGGTTGGACGAGCATAAGAAACACTGGGTCGAGGAGTTACATAGCGTACTATGGGCATATAGGACCACTCCCCACTCAACGACCGGAGAATCCCCATTTCGATTGGCATATGGGACCGAGGCGGTAATTCCAATAGAAATGCATGTCCGATCGAGACGCACGGAATTCCCCATGGAACAAGACACCAATGCTGAAGCTTTAAGAGACGAGCTCGACATGGTCGAAGAAATTCGATCGGAAGCCGCTCTTCGAGAAACTATTCTCAAACAAAAGATAGCCGCTCGGTATGATTCCAAGGTCATCAGGCGGACGTTCGAAGTAGGCAGCCTTGTCCTTAGAAGAAACCACAGGGATCCCCGCGAGGGAAAATTAACGCCCAACTGGGAAGGCCCATATCGCGTTCGAGCAAAAACCGAGAACGGTGCTTATTACTTAGAAAATCTACACGGGGAAGAACTCGCTCGGCCTTGGAACGCCGAGAAACTTAAACAATACTATAGTTAAGTCAGTCACCTTACTCAACTCCCAAGCGAAGAGAAAGAGAGACTAACGAAAAACTGCGTGCCTAGGTACGAGCACGTCAACCCAAATATAACAAATTAAGCAAGACCTCTTTTCGAGCAAAAAAGAAACTTGTTGCACGAACGGATACTCAAACGAGTCCGACGTCGCCTAAGTACCACGACCAGGTAGAACCCTAGCTCGCGATGGGACGTTCACGCCACGGAGCCTGGGCCATTATCTTGGCTCGAGCACCGATCGAGAGTAAAACCCTCCAATACTGATTGGTTCCCCTAACCAACAGATCATCCATACTCCCCCGTATCTATCCAATTGCTTCTAACTAATCCAAATACGAGCGTCAAACACTTAGTAAAAATAACAAATAAACTATGTCCTCCGACGGACGCATTATTACGAGCAAACAATATATGTAACCGACCACTAGGGTCAAACACTTAACATTTAAAAGAAATGCGGCACCAAAAGGCCGACTTGTTCGGAGTTACAAATAAAGGGGGCCACGCCCCTCCAAAACAGAATACATTATAAATTACAAAGGCACGCAGGCCATCAATTAATTATCCTCACCCACCGGGCGACTTTCCTTTGCACGAGCTTCCTCCTGGTCCAGCTGCTCCTCTGGTTGGTCAGGCTGAGGAGTCGTCCCCGGCTGAGAGTCGGCCACCACCAAGTCAGCAGGGGATACAACCTGGCCATCCACCACCTTGTAGAGATAATTCATACGGTCGACATCCAAGGCTAGGTCAGGGTGGAGAGCTTTCACTTGGTCCACCGCATTCAGGAAGCTGAACTCAGTTGACGCGTTCAGATCTTCCATATCTTGGTCGATCCGAGCGAGAAGCTGAGCCCTCGTCACCAAATGTTTGGTATCCTCGTCCTCGTCCTCCTTGGGGAAAAAGGCATCCTTCAGCTTCTTATTCTGCTCAAGCAACCTCTTCTTGTCGACCTCCAATTTGGCGATGACCGTTGCTCGTTCAGCCGACTCTGTGGTGACCTTTTTTACCTCCTCTGTGGCCGCTGTCAGCTTGGCCTCAGAAGCAGCCAACTGCTCCTTGAGCTTGCTATTTTCCCGCTCCAGCAAAGGGGACCCCTCGGCCGTCATCCAAGCCATGGTCAGGACCCGCATAACCGCGCTCGCGTCCTGAGCCAAAGAAAGCCGCCGGGCAGGACGGTCCATCCCCTTCAGGAACAGAGAGTCCGCCCGGTCCACCTTCATACTGTTCCCCTCAAAAAAGTTACGAACAACAAAACATGGGGGTATCCCATGCTTTGGCTTTGGGGGAGCACCGGCCGTCAGGTCCACGATAGCCGTCGCTTTATGTTTCTTCATCAAAGAGCCAGTAGAGACCCCCGGAGAGCCCTGGACCAAAGGACCCGAGCCTGAACCACTCGCCTCAGTCAGTCTGGTCTGTACGACCCTCGACCGTTTCCGCTACTGCTGGACCAAACGCTCGTGGATTTTGTCCAGAGGATTTGTCAAGGAACCTGAAAAGAAGAATAAAATCAAAATTAGTTACAAGCAACAAAGTGAAATCGAAAATTTAACGAGCGTAAGTGAACGAATACCAAAAAAATCAGATACTTCCTGCCCGTTACCACAGGCCAGCAGTTCAGTAACACTAATCAGGGGGCGCTCCAAAGCTTCTCCCCCATCTTGATCGACCATAACCTTCCCCTCTCCGTCCAATAGAGGGGTCGGAGTAAAGGAAGCTATTAACTTTCTAAAGGCCTCAAAGCTGGCCGCATCGTCATCATTCAAGGTATCCCCCACCTGAACGAATTCCCCCACTGGTCGTTCATAATGCACATGACTCCAAGAGAAGGGAAACATCCATAATCTCCTCGGAATCACCTGACCTTGGTCGTCAAGCTTGGGCTCGTCGTTCTCATCAGTATCAATTCCGAGAAAACTCATAGCTCTCACGGCCGCATCGCTCGCAGGCTTTATCAAGAAGTAGTCGTTTTTGAAGGCCCGGATGGATTATGAGTGAGCCTTGAAGATCTTGGTCCGCTGCTTGAAAGATACGAACCCCTTCCGGTCGGTTCCTCGCCCGACTTGGCGCTGTAAAGAAAAGAGGCGAAAGAAGAGAGGAAGTGTGGCCCCAACGCCCAGAAAGGCGCACGTCATCTCGAACGCCCTCAGGAATGCGTATGAGTTGGGGTGCAGCTGGGAAGGAGCTATGAAGAGATGTCCGACCACAGCACTCACGAAGTCGCTAAAGGGCAACGTCACCCCCAGAACCGAAGTAGCGTACTCATACATGGAGAACGCCCGACCGCGAAAGTCTGAGAAGATACGGTCGTCGTCTCCCGGGCAGGTCACAACCCAGTCAGCGAGATTCCCAACAACTGGCAGCGGCTCCGATCGAGGTCTCGAGAAGGAAGACACTTTGTCCAGCAAATCTTCCATCACCCACTCTTCGGGCGAGACCCTCGACTGGGTAGGACACTGAGGCGATTCTGTCGACTGCCCCGTGGTACTTGTATCTGAACCATCCGAAGAGCTTCCTGAGTCTGAAGGTATGGACGCAGACGATTCCGTATTCCCCGAGGACGTATCCTCAGAAAGCACGTCCAGCGGATTCCCGAGCGAGTTTTCACCTGAAAAGCAGAGGAAAGGAATCAGTGAATTCGATTAAGAATATCAAATCCACCCTTCCACCGCTCAACAAGTGAAAGGGCACGCTTCAGCTCAGAAACTATGTTCCGAGCTGTAGCCCTGGCTAACCATTGCTCGAAGCAACAGCTGACGCCCAACAGTATAGATGACAAAAATCTATCCAAAAATATAAAGTCTAAGTCGACCAAGATTTCCGTCGACCCTAAAGTTAGGGTTCACAGCCGACCAGCTACGGTGGCAAGAACTTTAAGGCTTACTAATCCTAAATCCTAAAACTACCGGTAGAATCGCCCTAAACCGCATGCATTCTACAAAACCTACGCTATATACACTTAAAAGAGAAGAAAGGAACGGTACCTTGAGCTTGAGAAGACATTTTGGAAGAAAATAAGCTTCTGCAAAGGGTGGTCGGCAAGAAATGACGGTGGTCGACGGCTGAAACAACGGCGGCTGAACGGGCAGAGTCTTGAGAGAGAAGATGAAACGAAAAGGTCAAAATGGGCCCTGAGAATCCTATTTATAGGAAAGAAGACACGTGCGCGCGCGCGTGACCCCTATACGCTAGCCCCTAGACTAGCCGTCAAATCATTAATAGGCGCGAATATCCAGATATTCCAGCTTTTCGTTTCACATTCCTCTACCGAGCAACGTATTGTTTGCCCGGAAGACCGACAACGTAGATCCTCGACCATGACATCACGCTCCGCCGAGCACAATATCGCTTTTAAGTCACTGCCCAACGGCACGAGCAATGACTTGGGGGGCTCCTGTTCTGGCCCGGCCCAATTCTTCCTATTGGGCCAAAAAGACTGATCGACTTACCTTGCTCGACGTCGAGCACAATCATGAAAAGTGGTCCTTAGTCGACCACCAATGATCCGGTCACAAAGAGACCTTCTAACGGCTAGTATTGACCGTTCCTATCTTCACGGACCCCTCGATCCGCACCTCACAAAACGAACCAATAATCTTCTAGCTGGTCCCTTATATAAACTCTCTCATTTGAGAGGGTCAGGTATTCAATTCTCAACCTTAATACTAGTACTTGCTCACTCTTGCTCGGTTACTTACTTTAGCATCGGAGTGCCTTGCAGGTACACCCCTTTTTTCTCCTCAACGACCATATCCGTCCGCTCTCGAGACCAGCCGCATCGGATCCTGATCTCCAGGTACGATCAATTATTAATTATCATTGCAACATGTCAGAAAACTAGTGGTTGTTCGAACAAGTCAAGAGGATCAAATTGCCACATTGGATTTGTTTAACATCGTTTGACAATATTTGACGGAAATGATCACTTTGATTCTGTTAGACAACGTAAGTGATCAACTTGAAACTTTTAAAAGAAAGAGGACCAAAATGGACCAGAGGCATAGGTACACGACGAAAAAAGGTATTAAGCCTAAAAAAATCAATCTTATTTTTCTTCAAGATTAATTCCATTTTTAAATTTGTTTTCTTTTTCCCTCTCCATTCATCACAACACAAATTAAACTTCGTCTTAATTTTTCGTCAACGCTATTCACTAACGGCGATACCCAATTTATTGAATTTAGACTTTAAAAAGTAATTTCTCAATTTAAGAAAATCTATCTTATTTTTAAAGTTGTTTTTGAGAAAGCGTATCCTTCAGTTAGTTGAAGCTTTTAGATTATATGCTTATAAGATTTGGTTTTAAGGAAAAATGAATGTCTTGGATGAGAGTTTGGGTATTTGCGGGTAACCTTAGGGTGTTGGTTAACGGGTGTCCAACTCAAGAGATCAACATCCAAAATGACTTGAAGTAAGGGAACTCAACTTGCTCGTTTTCTTTTCCCACTAGTGGTTAATGGGTTAAATAACTTAGTTGCTAAGGTTGCAAAGATTGATCTTTACTATGAGTTTATAGTGGGATCGTCTAATTTCGGTGATGTATCATCTTCAATATGCAGATGAACCACTTTGTGTGGAATATCCTACTCTTAAAAATCTATGGAGTATTAAAGCAATCCTTAAAGGGTTTGAACTTGTTTTAGGGCTTCAGATTAATTTCATTAAGTATTGTCTTATAGTGGTTAATGTGGACTTTGTATATCTAACCTCTACATCTGATTTTCTTAATTGTGAGATTGAAGCTTCCTTTTTATTACCTTTGTTGGTTGACATGGGCTAATTGTAATCTAGAATCTACTTGGGACCCCTTTAGTCAATTTGCTGACTATGAGGCCTCATTCTTAGAAGCATAAATAAGTTATTTCAAAAAGGTGTGAATATTCTTCTTAATTTTGAACCTAATATTATTTTCATCTTGCTCTTGTCATTTTTAAATACGCTTATAAAGGTATGGAATAAGCTTCTTAGGTTAAAAGGTAAATGGGGACTAGGATTTAGGGACCTCTGGGTAATTATTCTAGCCTTTTTGGTTAAGTAGAGATGGGGGTTTCTTATAAGTGCTCATATTCTATTGTATATTCTTGTATCTAAGTACGATGCTTCAATTATTTCCTTTTTTTAAGGGGGAAAGTAGGGTTTCGATTCACTTCATCTTGTTGAAAATATGTGTCTCTTCTTGCATCCAAAAAGAGAAAATCGTTTGATTGGTTTGCTGATAATAACCCTAAAGCAACTCTATTATGGAAAAGATTGGTTGTTTGTGTCATATTTTGTAGGTCTTGATTGACATGTTGCATTTAAGAAATCTCTAAGCAATTTCAAATACTTTTGATCCAATGGTAATTATAAATAAACAACATATATTTGACCCCACCCCCACCAATTTAACCATTATTTCGACCAATATTTTGACCACCACTATCGACCGGCATGCTGACCACCTCTAACCACCACTTTAATGATTATTTCAATCTATATTTGACCAACACTACTGGTCACCACGACTTCAACCACCTTTGACCGTCATCGTCCATTGTCAATCATTTTGACCACTACTTTGACCATTGGTAACCCTATGTAACCACCACCCATACCATTACTCTAACCATTATTCTAATCACCACCGACCACCGCCAACCATTCTGACCACCACCTATGATCACCATTTCATTCGTGATCTCTAATTTAACCATAACCAACCATCACTCTAGTCACCATCAACTACCATTATCACCACCATCAACTTTCATTATAACTACCGTCAATCACCATGTTAACATATACCACCACTCTAATTATCGTCTATCATTCAACATCTGATCACTAATCTGATCACCAATCCCTACCATTGGCTATCAACATAACTTTCACTCCGACTACCGTAAACCACCTCTTGTCATCAACATCTACCACCCTTTTTTATTCTTTGATTAAATGGTTAATAACTATTTTTCCCTGCCATATGATCGATTTTTTGAAAAACCTGTAAAAAAATTAGATTACCCCTAAACATTTGAAGATTCTCTTGTTTTGGTCCCTAAAGAAACCCAATCAGCGCCTTTATTTTATGAGTTAACATGATATTTATTTATTCTTTATTATCAACATCATTTTATAATTAATAATTTAATTTATAATTATAATAATATATTTTTAAAAAGCTTAAATTGGGCTGAAGGTCCATCTCTCTAACTTACATACTAATATTTGATTTTGTTTGCATATACTATATAAATACTTCAATTAAGTGAAAACAAAACAATGTGGGACTTGAAGAAAAATAAGATTCAGTGGCTTTATACCCTCTTCCATCTTCACAACTTCCTATAACTTTGTACCATCTTCCATCTTCACAACTTTGAACACTTTTCCATGGCTTTGTGCCCTCTTCCATATTCACAACTTTGAACACTTTTCAATGACCTTGTCTTTCTTATTCTAAGCTAGCAACTATAGAAACTCAAAACGGTCGCCATAAGCAAGGAAAAGCAAACTTGAAGAACTTGGTTTTGTTCATCTTCATCAAACAAACAACACCATAAAATTGCATTTAGTCAAAAGTCTCTTGCTTAGTTATGTTCATCTTTCTTATATTTAGTGTCACTCATTATATATTAATTTGATATTTCTATATATCAAGTGCTACACTTGATGCATAAAAGTTCAGTGATTACTCTGCCCCAATATTCAAGATTCCTGGGAGAAGGTATCTGGTTGAAATACACTTAACGAAAGCCCCAAAAGCTGATTATTTAGATGCAGCCATGTCACATCGCTTCAAATCCATGTTACTCAACATATTGGATATATATTGATATTTCTTACCGGTCAAGAAGAAATTGAAACGACTGAAGAAATCTTGGAGCACCGAATTAAAGGCTTAGGGACTAAAATTGTTGAATTAATTATATGTCTTATATATGCCAATCTACCAACTGAGCTACAAGTAAAAACATTTGAACCAACTTCTGAAGGGGCACAAAAAGTTGTCATTGCCACCAGTATTACAGAAACATCATTGACAATTGATGGAATATAGTATGTCATTGATCCAGGATTTATAAAGATGAAAAGTTATAATCTAAATACAGGAATTGAGTATTTACTTGTGTCTCTTATCTCTAACACCTCAATAATGCAACAAGATGGTTGATCTGGAAGAACGTGTCTTAGGAAATGCTTATGGTTATATACTGCATACAACTATCAGAATGATTTATATGATTACACAATACCTGAAATTCAGCTGACAAATGGAGCCTTGTGGTGTGTTTGTGGGATGAAATGAAAGTAAATGGTGTTTCACATGTGAATTCGACGCATGGAACTTTAATTGATGTTTACAATAAAGATGGGCTTAAAGTATAAGCACTAGCAATATGTTTCATGCAATATGTCTCACGTCGTTTATTTTGGAAATATATAGTTACTTGTGTATAGAATTTACAAATGATAAAATACTTTGGCCAAAAAGGCTAGACCCAATATATTTCTATAAAATTTTAATTAATTAATAAAAAAATAGATCATCCACGTGGATATAATAAAAAAAATGCTTAAATGCACTTTTGGTTCCCCTAGTTTGAACTTTCTAAACTATTGGTCTCCCTATTACAAAACCTACAATTTTGGTCTCTTAATTTTGATGACCTTTGTATTTTTGTGGCCCCCTCCATTTTTGTATACGCGACAATGATGACTAAGATTTAAAAATTAATTTTAATTATATGAAAATGATGACTAGGATTTTTTAACATTCAATAATCTTTTTAACTAATTTAATATTTTTTGTTAGAGAATTAATAGTTTAAATTATTATTTAATTAATTAAAATTTAAGAAAGCATCCAGGACATATAACCCGATTCGGTGCAACATACTTTTAGCTTTCAAAGACTCATTTTTATCCCAGCCCATTTATACAATAACTCTTAGTTAATCAAACTTTATAAACCCTTTAATTATAATAGAAAAAACGATGTGAGACTCAAACAACACGTACATTTGGAGAAGTGATATCGCAGACACTCACACAGAACCTTCAGCTATGTGTTTTATGGCAACAAGAATACTCCCACTTGTTGGCATGAATCTACAAATTAAACATCATGTGAAAAAAGAAACTAGTTTACATTAATCATAGTATAGTTGAGAATAGAATACTGCAACAATTAAACTAGTTTACATTAAACAAACTAGTTTAAACATCATGCAAATTTAACATATTTGATTTTTCCTTTTTGTTATTCATGATTTTGTGATATTTATATGTTTGGAAATAAAAATATTAGTTTTAATAAGTGCTAGTTGGAATAATTACACAAACTAACTTATCCTTGCAAAAGCAATTTTCGTTTTTTTTGGCGTCCTATGTTAAAAGAAACAGAGTTGGGACTTGAACTTGCTATCTATTTTGCAACTTATTTTGAGTTTAAAATTATGTAGTTAACAATTCTTACAAGGTTAAAAAATTTCATTATTCAATATGAAATTTCAATTTTGGATATTTTAATAAACGCCTTTTCCCTAATGATGCATATTAGCAAGTCTCTGAACTTTGTGATCTTGACTTTACAGTCTTATCACAGTCTACATTGAAAGTTGGACAGTTGTATTAAGAGAAAACTTGTTAGAATTGTTAAGTTGCTTTCAAGTTTTTTATGTTATATGACTATAGTAATTTAGTTTAGAGTTTAATTGTGATTATGATGTCAACTTAAGAGGAAAAACCACGTCCTCGGAGACAATCAATGCAGAGATTCACTTCAGAAAGAGTGTGAGTATCTTTTAGCTGCATACTAACAAAAGATAGTCTTTCTGGTTAATTACTTGCTTTTTTGGAAATGAGATGAATGAGAATCAAAGAATTGTAGAATTGAGAACCAAAGAAGTTTCACATTGGTTTATCAAACAATCTAATTAGTGTTTATATATTGAAGTAAATCTATTGAAACCAAACATGAAGCATATCAGAAGAAGAAAGAGTGTGTCAGTGACTGATGTGTCAAACTATATTCCAAAAAGTAATTTAAAAAAATTAAATTAATAAATTTTTAAAAACACTTGATTAAAACTATTAATATTAATTTATTATTTAAAAATATTAACTTAGTTAAAAATATTATTAAATATTAAAATATCCTAGTCATTAATGCCACCTGATTAAAAAAATATTTTTTCCAAAATTAAGGATCAAAATCGTAGATTTTGTAATAGATGAACCAATAATTTAAAAAATTCAAACTAAGGGGACAAAAAAATGTATTTAAACCTTAAAATACCAACTTGATCATCCAATCATTAAAAGAAATTCAAAAATTGAAAAAAATTATGTCATATCATTTTTTTATGCTGATTGAGTTTCTTGAGGGGGCAAAGTAGGAGAATCTTCAAATATTATCGGAAATCAAAAAATTTATAAGATTTTTTTCAAAAATCGCTCATATAACATATGGCAAAATAATTATTAATCGATTAAAATATATAATTAAAGTTCCGGTAAATGTCATTAAAACTCTATTTGGTAAAATAGTACTCATCCGTCTCAAAATAAATGTCTTTTTAGCCTAAAATTTTTGTCCAAAAATAAATGTCGTTTTACCTTTTCAATGCAATATTAATTTGATCATACCAATTTTACCCCTATTAACATTATCTGCACCACTCTCAATGCATTGATTCATACTATACATTTATAATTATGCATGTATAACCAATAAAAATTAAGGATATTTTTGCAAAATTGTTAGGTTTATAATTTATGAGTAATATCCGATAGGTGATGACTATGTTTGACATTGATGTATTGAAAGAAAAAAAAAAGAGTGATAAGATAAATTATGGTATTTATGACCAATCTAAAAATGTGTCACAATATATCAATTTTTAAAGGGAGAAATATACAAATCCCTATTAAAAAAATTTAAGTTTTGAATTTTATAAAGGAGTCTCTGTTAAAAAATAATTAAAAGAAAAAATCAAATCACGCTCTAATGATATATTTATCCCATTTTAAAATTATTTTATGAATAAAATAAATTAGATATTTTTATATGTATAGAGGAAATATCTTAGCATATTACATCGAGCGGAGACATTGGCGTATCCATGCTTCATTAAATAAAGGAGAGTCCACCGGGCTTCGCTTCATTCATATGTATAATCAAAATGAAAGTTTTCTTCTTCTATCTTGTTCCTTTCATCTTGTTCTTCTGCTGTTCCCAACTTCGTGTTCTGCAAGCCCGATTGCTCTCGATCCCATCAAAACCTGACCCTAAGGATGCTGTTGCCACTGCTCGTTGGTTGATTTCTTTCAATTTCTGGGGCGTCTTAAGGTTCTCTCTTCCAATTCCTTTATTACTTTTTTTATTTTCATCACTTCTTGTTCATTTCATATTCATCTTCTCTTCACTTTTCTTTAAATATGTGGATCATATTACTCTCTCTTTTTATCATGATTTTCTTACTCTCTCTATGCTGGACTAATTTGACTAACATTTCATATTCTTACGGCCAAATTTGTGCTTAATTAGGTCTGCTGTTTTCTGTGAGGACCAATTTGACTTCTATTCTTTCTTTTAGGCAATCTTTTATATTATAAGTGTCCGAGTATCCGTGTACTTGTCATATCGCAGTGTCCGTGTCGAAGTCTATACATCATAGCTATGTTTAGATTAATGAAGATAGCGGAGGGAATGGAGCGGAATGGAATGTAAGAGAGATTTCATTCCAATGATTGTGTATATTTTATAATTTGATAGAATGGAACAGAACCAATTAGTTCATTACATTGCATATACCCTAAATTAGAAGAATGAAAATTGAAGGATTTGATGAAATAAGATGAAATGGATTTCATGATGTTCCGATCCATCTATTATTTATAAATCCAAATAATGAAATCTGATTATATAATATATACCATTCCATTCTATTCCATCACATTCCAGGTTCTAGCAATCCAAACATACCCTTAATACTTAGGAACTTGGACGGGTGAAAACTCTATATGTAGGTTTGCTGGTGGAAGATTGGGTATTTATAGGTGCAAAGTTGAATTTGAAATCATATAAATTATACTTGTTTCTGGTTTTGATGTTGAACTTGCTTAAAAAAACAGCTTATTGTTTCTTTGCAGTACTATCTCAACTGATTTGGATGGAGCACCCTTTGGGTAAGCATTGCTTGTACAATTCCTTTTTGTAAAGTGAAATACACTCTGCTGTATAATGACCATCACATCTTGATATGTGCAGTAATGTCGTATCATTTAGCGATGGACTACCTAACGAAGGCGTCGGCATCCCATACTTCTACTTAACTACTCTAGACCCAACAGCAAGACACGCATTAAACGATGGAAGAGCTTCGTTCACAGTCAGTGAGTACCCTCTCGGGACTTGTGGCAAAATCGACCCAGAGAATCCTACATGTTCGAAAATTACTCTTACAGGGAAGGTCTGTGTGTGTGAGAAGTGAGTATTTCCGCGTTTCCTTTTGTTATTTACTCGGAAATTTGATTTGGTCTGTTGTGTGGTTCAGCTGAAATTGGTTGATGAAGAGTCAAAGGAAGCCGAATTTGCCAGAAATGCCTTGTTTTCCAAGCATTCAGAGATGATGGGTAATTGTTAATTAATCATGTGAATGGTTGTAAATATTGGTTGCTTAGAACTGATTCATACTAACTTTCAGAAATGTTTACAGATTGGCCAGAGAATCACGATTTTCAGTTCTTCAAATTGGAAATTGAGAAAATATTTTTGATTGATTGGTTTGGTGGTCCAAAACCTATCACTGTAGAACAGTACTTACATCCTAAAACGTAAGTGGCAATGATATGATTGCTAATTAATTGAATTTTTTTGGGTTTGCCGATTTTCGGTTTCCACTTTTTCTCATTCATTTTATACTGTCCACAGGAACAATCATGCATTCATTGTCTGAATGCTCTTCTGTTTTCCACTCCATATTGTTGTAAAGGAAACATCATTTGTTGTAAGTGTTGGTAACTAGAAAGAAATGAAATGTTTGTCAAAATGTGATATGTAACCATACAAACGATTGGCTAAAAAAGTGTTGATATTCTGCATTAGAGAGCTCATATAATTCTTATATCATCTATATCAATTTATTTTAAAACAAAAGTTGTCTAAACAATTGCCAATTTATCACTATGGTATGCTTATACAAAGCATGGTATCCCTCATTGAAAGCCACCAATTGGTAAAAACTGTTTCTGTTGGTTGTCAAACAAGTTCATCTCAAAGGCATGGATTTTGCACCAGTTCAGGCGAGCCAACCCGAGGACAATCTGTAGTCTATAAAAATCCTCGAGCAACAAGTGTTACAGAAGTTCAAAACTGCCTCGCAAACACGGTCACGCGGCCTAGCCAAAGTTGTTGGGTTTAAAAAAGATTGGACCCCTAACTACTTGACCACAGAATGAATGTAGTTGTTGGCAGTCAGGGGACGATGCAAGACTAAATGGAATGATGAATAAGAGGCTCTCATAAAACACATTCATCTCTGGACACAGTCGTAGTTAAAATTCATCTTAAAAAAATCATTCAAGTACTACAACTAGAGGAACCAGGTGAGAATTATGAACACCGGTCTTGATAAATTTTAACGCCTAAGGACTTAGTAAAAATGTAAGTATTTTATTGTTTGGTGGGCAAATAAGTTGCACCTGACTATATGTGTTCCATGATAAAATGACAGTCAATTTCAATGTTTTCGTTCTTTCATTGAAGAGTAGGTTTGCAGCTAAATGAAGAGTTGTTTGATTGTCCCAATGCAAAGATGTGAATTTGATGCATGAAACTTGCAGTCAATTTCACTTATGGCATGTGCCATTTCACGATATTAAGCCTCACATGAGGATCGAGAGACTGTGGCTTATTTCTTTGTTTTCCATGATATTGAAAAATTGACAAGTTTCATTAGATAACTTGAGATGAACTTTCTAGTAACGAGACATGATGCCTTGACCATGAGAAGATTTGAGATATTGTAAGACTCACATAACAACGTTCCAATGGTCTTGGAGTGGAGTTTGCATGAATTGACTTAGAATATGAACTGAGTAGATTAATTCAGGTCTAGTGATAATTAAGTAAATCAGACATCCAACTAATCTCTTATACCTTGACAGTTCTAAGAGGGAAGCCCCATGGCCAAAGCAAGTTTGTAATTTTGTTACATTGGAAACAAATAAGGCTTACAACCAAGCATTCCACATTCTTGTAGAATGTGTAATGTATATTTTCTTTTACAAAGGAATATCCTTTCTAACCCTTGTGCTAGTTCCAGGCCTATGAAGTATTTAAGTTATCCAAGATCCTTCAAATGGAAACATTGACTGAGATATTGTTTGAACTGATCATAGACACCAAGGTCATTACTAGCAATGATCAAGTTATCAACATAGATCAAAAGATTGAGATATATTGTTATACCAATTTCTAGATGCTTGTTTCAAGCCATACAATGACTTATTTAATCCGCATATCAAATATTTGTTTGGAACTTTATATTTGTGAGGAGGACTCATATATATTTCTTATGTGAATTCTCCATGCAAGAAAGAATTGCTAACATCCATTTGATGTAATTTCCATACTTTCGCCACTACAACTGTTAACAAACATCTAGCTGTAGCCATTTTGGCCATTGGTGCAAAAGTTTCATTGAAGTCCTCACCTTCTATTTGTGTGTAACATTTAGCAACTAATTTGGTCTTGTACTTTTCAATCTCACCTGTAGCTTTATGTTTGATTTTGTACACCCATTTGTATTCTATCAATTTTCTTCCTTACAGTAAATAAGTTAGTTCCCATGTCGCATTGTCTTTTAGAGCCTTGATTTCTTAAGCCACGACCTCTCTTCAAACTGTATGATTGACTGTTTGGGTATATGATTCAGGTTCTTCGTCATTAGTGATGACTGCAAGTTAAGCTCTATGTTTTTGTGAAACATATTATATTTTAAAATTTTTGAGATGGGATATGTGATGCCTAAAGAGGACTTTGGCGTTGAATGTTCTAAGCCCCCCCCCCCTCATTTAACATTTGTCCTTCACTTTCACTTTATGATTCTATTTTAGAATCTTCAACGACTTCCTCATTCATGACATCTATGAATACACGTTATTTCTCTATAGGCTCACTCTTAGTTTGACTGGTGTATTCAGGCTCTTATATGGGTAAGCTTTTTATAAGACCTGATGTAAGGTTATTATGAGGAATTTCCCCAAGGCATTGTACTTATAATTCTGCATCATTATAGAGTGAAGACTCATCATTGAGGTTATTACTTGATGATTTATTTTTAAAATTAGTAGATCCATTATTGTCTTGCATATGGTAAGGAAATATATGCTCATAAAACACTACATCTCTCGATATGCACCATTCACGAGTCTTTGGATTGTAAACTTTTTATCCTTTTTGTCCCCATGGATAACCAATAAAAAAACACCTTTCAGCTCTGGGGTTAAATTGACTGATTCCTTTTGAGTCATTTTTTCTTGTATCACAAGTAGCCAAAAGTTATCAAGTGTTCGTAGTTTGATGATCTCTTAAAAAGCAACTCGTATGGAATAATTCCCTTATTAGCCACTGTATGGGTTCTATTTATTTGATACTCTACTGTCAATACACAATCTCCCCAAAAATGCAATGGGATATTTTCTTGAAACGCAAGACTCGTAATATGTTCAAAATTTGTCTATATTTGCGTTCCACACGTCCATTCTGTTGAGGTGTGGCAACACAAGAAGTTTCATGCATGCCTTCTTTTTTAGTGAAACAATTGAAATCAGAGTTAGTAAACATTGTCCCATTTTCACTCATAATCCTTTTGATATGCATATTAAATTACCTTTTGATTAAATTGTTAAAACTAATCAAAAGTTATAAAGTCTCTGTCTTGTGTTACATTAAATATACCCCATAAGTCATAGTGAATCAATTCAAAATGTGCTTCAGCTTTATTAATACTTAAAGGGAAATGCTTTTTACATTGTTTTTCCATGTGGCATACATCACAACAGTTTGCTCTATCAAAATTTCATTTGACTAAATGTGAAATATGGTGAAGGACTTGATTTGAGGAATGTCTCATTCTGATGTGCCATAAGGTTGACATACCCTTCTTAGCTGCACCCATGAAGCCTTGGTGATATTTCTTTGTGTACATATAAACCCATTCATGCAAGTCGCTTGATCATATCATCCTTTTGGTCCAATATTGTGCAACAATTTTGATCATGAATTACATAATAATTTAAAATGAATTGAAATCATATTGCATTTAAAGTTATGAACCTATAACACATTTGTTAACGTAAGGGAACTTGATAAATTCACATCTCCCATATTTTCAACTAAAGTTGAAATCCCTGTTGGTGTAGTTATGTAGAAATGTTTATCTATTTTCTTGTTTTTCTTCAATATTAAGGTCAAAGGAGACATGTGGTGTGAAGCACCACTATCAAGTATCCAATTGAAACAATATTCAAATTTACCAGTCATGTTTTCATATGCGTTTACATGATTTTTGGCACAAACTCCATGTAGGACGTGTCCTGATTTTGCTGCTTTTGGATATTCTTTTCTCTCAGCGACTTGAGCAAAATTTTCTACTTGTTGCCTTCTTGATTTGTTAGGTTTTTTCCTTTGAGTTCTTTGTGATTCCCAACTTGATATATATCCATCAATCTCAAAGCATTTTACCTTGATATGTCAACCTTTCCCACATTGATTGTACTTTAATCGTGAGTGGTATTCCTTTCCTTTTTTTCATATCTGCACTCGAGTAAAACACATATGTATTTTCCACATTGGAATCTCTTTCTTTATGTGCTAAAAACGAGATTCTTCTTTTTGAATTTGATTAAATACACGAATAAGAGAGGGTAATAAATCAATATTAAGTATGATTTCCTTGATATAAGAGTATTGTTCACTATCAAAGCCTCAAAGAAAAATATTGTCTCGTTGTTCTTCTTTCCTTTGCGTCAATACTCTAGTAGCTCCACAACTGAACTCAGGTAGGGTTTGCAATTCACTCAATTCAACAACAAGACTTTTGAATCGAGTGTAGTAATCTGTTACACTTTTTCTGGTTGTTTTTTATAAAAACACAAGTTTCTCCACAACGGATAAATTTGTGGTGCATTGGTTTGAACAAAGAGTTCTTCAAGATCCTCCCACATATATCGAGTTGTTGAAGCATCTAAGATGCTATTGTGTAGATTTGGTTATGTCATATTGATCAACCAATTTATCACCATTAATACGCCTTCTCCCAATCATGTCACATTTCCGATTGACTTGATGGTTTCTTGGTGCTTCCATTAAAGAAACTCAATTTCGTCTTCGCACACAAAGTCGTCTTAATTAATCTTTCCCATGTGCGATATTTTCTCCATTCAATAATGTTGTCACAAATAGAGTTTTAGGATTATCAAATTTGTTTAGTGTTGGTGTAAGCCCTAGAGGCCAATACTTTTTGGTACTTGTATCGGATTATTCGTTTAATAATAAAAGGCATTTCTTTATTATGTTTGTCTTTCAGAATAATAAAGTCCCTAGAATAGTTAGTCTGTTTAATGAAATGTTAAGTGTGACTTAATCATGAGATCCCATTAAACATAAAGACATTATTCTTAAAATATCCGTAGTCAAGCTTTATTGCAAAGTGGGATAACATTAAAGCATTGAGACTATTATGAAGATAGACTGATGATCACATCTCATGGATCATGGATAAAGAGTTATCAAGTCTTGACATAGGTATAAATATTAGGAGTAATATTTATACCGGATTGACCCGCTATGAGAATACTACATAGTATGTTATGCAAAGTGTCATAAGTTATTCTCATGGTGATAATGGTGTATTACCACCCTTCGACCTGAAACCACTATGGACCCTATATGTAGAGTCGGGTGCTTTATTGCTGATCAAACATTATCCGTAACTGGATGATCATAAAGACAGTTGATGGGCACTCCACGAAGCATGCTGAGGGACATGAGTGTCCTAGATGGAATTTGCCAATCCTGCATAACAGGAGAAATGTCTAAGGGCCCAATATTGAACTGGACAAGGATGACACAGTGTATGCCTTGTGTTCAATATAGACATAGGGGCAAAAGGGTAATTGTACAAACATATATTATCACGAAAAAAGGTTTTGTCAGATCACATGACATTTTCGTGACTTGGGTAGCAGTGATGTGTTGCTAGATACCGCTCACTGTTTATTATGTTAAATATATAATTTAATTACCAACGTTACGAAATCCTACAGGGTCACACACATAAGGACAGTTTGATGAGAGATAGAGAAATCAAAGGAACACCGTAAGGTACGGTGCACTTAAGTAAAAAATAGAAATTCGGATAATATAATAATAATTATTGTTATTTTATAATGGTTATAAAATAATAATAAAATAAATATATTTATTATAATAATAGTTATTATAATAATATATAATATTATTATGGATCATGTGAATTGGGCTTTTAGCCCGCAGCCCACAAGAGAGTCTATAAAAGGAACCCTTGTGATGAAGCTTTTACTTGATGCAATTTCGTTTTTGATTCTCACTCAAATAATTCCGTTCGTAAGCAGCTAGCACTGTGACCGGAAGCTGTTCGTGTGGACTGAGTAGAGGCGTTGCACTTCATCAACGCTTGTGATCGCTGCATCAAAGATCTGAATCGCCACAAAGAGGTAACGATTCTATCACTGACCATGCTCATTCGTAAGGATCACTAAAGGAAAATTTTTGTTTTCCGCTGCGTTTAGATCGCAATTTTCCTTCAGTGGTATCAGAGCCACTTACGAAACCATGGATCTGATAGCTGTTAAATTTCCGTTTTTTTTTCTGTATTTGATTCGATTAAAACACAGAACGAATTTAACAATAAACGATTAATTAAATTTGGCATCTGTTGTGTACGATTTGGATGATTGATGTTGATTATGCTTCAGAAACCGACATTAGTATGGTGAAGTTGTGCGATACATTGATCATCCATAGGTTACACAATTAGATCGATCACTTTTATATAAGATATAAGAAATTCTGATGCAAAGATGGTATATGGGATATACTGTTTTGATTTCATCCATTCAATCACATAAGGATTGTAATTCTTTTGAAAGATCATCATTTTCATTCGCTTCGGAATCCGACGTTAGTATGGTGAAGCAATGACATGTTGATCTATCATATTGAGTTATCAATCGAGTTGTGTTTGACGGCATGAAATTGTTGCATTAGGATTAATGGCAGTACAAGTGTTGTATTGCCGCAGACTTTTCCGGTTGGGGTTGTAAATGCACAAAAGTTGTGCAGGAACCCCCGACTAAGTCTGCAAAGTGTGATCAATCAGCCGAAATTTAATTTAGTTTATTTAATTATCGGAATTTTAAACTAATAATAAAAGTGTGTTTATTATTATTTATTTGTGGTGATCAGTTATGGCCTTAGTTTATCCTTTATTATTGTTTTGGGATTTTTAAATACGGCCTGCGAGTCGTGCCTCTCTCTCAATCTCTTTATGTAACTTCTTTTCTCATCTCACTCCCTCGTATGTAAAACGAGTTTTCTTATATGTAATGTAATATTATGTTATGAAGAAAAAGGAAGTATTCAATATTAAAGGAGGATAACCTTGGAGATCATGCTTGGAGAAGCTTAGATCGTTATTAGGTTAGCTTAGGTTCTCTCATTGGCTTGAGAGAACAATTGCGTTAGGGGCCATAATTGTATCTTTTTATATGTATGTTGATGCATGTAATTGTATGTTGATGCATGTGAGAGACGTTTTGCATGTTAAGCCGGTGAGATCAAACTAATAACAAATTCCCTCAAAATTAAATATTAAGTTTATGCTTTCCAATTTTTAGCACTCATCAAGACTAGTATCGAGCATTGTAGGTTTCGCCTACGCGAGGTGCATGTTCTATATTAGTAAGGTGTGATGGGATAATTGTAATATCCAATTGCTAAAACAATGGGTCAAACTTAACTAAACAAATTATAATAAGATTATACATGTTTAGAAGCAAGAATTGGGAATGATTCATGTGATGGATCAGAATAAGGAGTTATTCACCCAATTGAAAATATTCGAGAGTTGTATGAGATACAATTGGAAGGAGTTCCTACCTAAATAACTTAGTTTTGTGTAATCAGCCTAACGCTGACTTAAAACAAAGTGAAACATGGATCTCGACCCACTAGAAAGTCTTCCAACGGGATTTTCCGAATCAAATGATGAGGGTCATTTGTTTTGAATAAAATAGTGGGAGCATATTTGATTAAAGGCCTAATTAAATATGTTGTTTTAATGATACTTATATTTTCATATTTCTCTTGTAGATTACCATGACAACAAACACATCGAACAATATTTTGCGATCCATCCTAGATAAGGAAAAATTGTCTGGGACAAATTTCCTGGATTGGCACCGTAATCTGAGGATTGTCCTCAAGCACGATAAGAAGCTGTATGTCTTGGAGACACCAGTTCCTGAGGAGGAACCTCCTAGTTCTGCACCAAAGGCAGAAAGAGATGCTTATAAGAAGCATTTCGATGATGCCAATGAAACCGCTTGCCTCATGCTTGCTACCATGAACTCTGAGTTGCAAAAGCAACACGAGAACATGTCTGCGTTCGATATGATCGGACATCTGAAAATGCTTTATCAAGAGCAAGCAAGAAATGAGAGGTTTCAGGTTTCAAAGTCCCTTTTTAACAGCAAGTTAGCTGAGGGAGCCCCTGTAAGTCCACATGTACTCAAGATGATTGGGTATGTGGAGAACCTTGACAGATTAGGGTTTCCCCTTGGAAAAGAACTTGCGATTGATCTGATCTTGCAATCGTTGCCAGAGAGCTTCAGTCAATTTGTCCTGAATTTCAATATGAATGACTTGGACAAAAGTCTTCCAGAACTGCTAGGCATGTTGAGAACTGCTGAGCAGAATATGAAGACAAAAGGGAAATCCATTCTGATGGTCAGTAATGGAAAGAAACAGAACAAGAGGCCCATCAAACAGGGTGGTAGAGGGAAAGGCAAGGAAGTTGCCAAACCCAAACCCACTCCTCCTGTTTTGAAGCCTAGTGGAGGAATAGCAAAGGAGGGCACTTGCTTCCATTGCGGTAAGACCGGACATTGGAAGAGAAATTGCCCAAAGTACCTGGAAGATAAGAAAAATGGAGTAGAGACTTCAAATTCAGGTATTTTTGTTATTGAAATTAATTTATCTACTTCTGCATCATGGGTATTAGATACTGGATGCGGTTCTCACATTTGTACTAATGTGCAGGGGCTAAAAAGGAGTAGAGATTTGGCAAAAGGTGAAGTTGACCTACGAGTTGGCAATAGAGCAAAGGTTGCTGCTTTAGCTGTAGGAACTTATGTTTTAATTTTACCTAGTGGTTTAATAATTCAGTTAGAGAACTGTTATTATGTACCTGCAATTAGCAGGAATATTATTTCCGTTTCTTGTTTGGACAAGTTTGGTTTTTCATTCATAATAAAGAACAATTGTTGCTCCATTTATTTGAATGATATATTCTATGCTACTGCAAAAATGAATAATGGACTATATGTCCTTGATCTTGAAATGCCAATTTATAACATTAATACTAAAAGGTTGAAACCTAATGAGTTGAATCCAACTTACCTTTGGCACTGTCGATTAGGCCACATAAATGAGAAACGCATTTCCAAACTCCATAAAGATGGACTATTGGACTCTTTTGATTATGAATCATATGAGACATGCAGATCTTGTTTAATTGGAAAGATGACAAAGTCCCCATTCACAGGAAAAGGTGAAAGGGCTAATGATCTTTTGGCACTCATACATACTGATGTATGTGGACCACTGAACATACCAGCTAGAGGAGGTTTTCAGTACTTCATCACTTTCACTGATGACTTCAGTAGATACGGATATGTGTATTTAATGAAACACAAATATGAGTCCTTTGAAAAGTTCAAGGAATTCAAGAATGAAGTACAAAACCAACTAGGGAAGAATATTAAAGTTCTTCGATCAGATCGAGGCGGTGAATATTTAAGCCTAGAATTTGATGACCATCTAAAAGAGTATGGGATTCTATCCCAACTTACTCCTCCTGGAACACCACAATGGAATGGTGTATCTGAGAGAAGAAATCGAACCTTGTTAGACATGGTCCGATCTATGATGAGTCACGCCGATCTTCCAAACTCCTTTTGGGGACATGCATTATTAACAGCAGCTTACACACTTAACCGTGTTCCATCCAAAAAGGTTGATAAGACACCATATGAGATATGGAGTGGTAAGAAACCACATATGTCTTACATGAAGATTTGGGGTTGCGAAGTTTACGTCAAACGACAAATTTCAACCAAGCTTGAGCCCAAATCTGACAAATGCTTATTTGTGGGATATCCTAAAGAAACAAGAGGATATTACTTCTACAATCCTTCTGAGGGCAAAGTGTTTGTCGCTCGAACTGGAGTCTTTCTGGAAAGGGATTTTATTTCCAAAGGAAACAGTGGGAGGAAAATAGAGCTTGAAGAAATTCAAGAATCACAAAACATTGAAACACCTATGGAGGAACTAGAGCAGGAAACACAAGTAGTTGTGGAAGAGCAACCTGCTCAAGTAGAACAAGACCAGCGTAGGTCAAGCATGACACGTCACCAACCTGAGAGATATGGATATCTCATAAGTGATCAGGGTGATGTATTACTCATGGATCAAGATGAGCCTGTGACCTACAAAGAGGCCATAACTGGTCCTGAGTCTGAGAAGTGGCTAGAAGCCATGAAATCTGAAATGGATTCCATGTACACAAACCAGGTTTGGACCTTGGTAGAACCTCCTATAGGAGTTAACCCTATAGGATGCAAGTGGGTCTTCAAGAAGAAGACTGACATGGATGGTAAGGTACATACCTATAAAGCAAGACTGGTTGCAAAAGGCTATAAACAAATTCATGGGGTTGACTATGATGAAACCTTTTCACCAGTTGCAATGCTTAAATCTGTTCGGATTTTACTTGCCATCGCTGCATATCATGATTATGAAATATGGCAGATGGATGTCAAAACTGCTTTCCTTAATGGGAATCTTCTTGAGGATGTGTACATGACACAACCTGAAGGATTTGACATACCACAAGATGCTCAAAAGATATGCAAGTTACAGCGATCAATCTATGGATTGAAGCAAGCTTCCAGAAGCTGGAATCTTCGTTTTGATGAAACCGTAAAACAATATGGATTCATCAAAAATGAAGATGAACCTTGTGTCTACAAGAAGGTTAGTGGGAGCATGATCGTGTTTCTGGTATTATATGTAGATGACATATTACTCATTGGAAACGATGTCCCTACCTTGCAACAAGTGAAGACTTGGTTAGGGAATTGTTTTTCTATGAAAGACCTAGGTGAAGCAGCCTATATATTAGGAATTAGGATCTATAGAGATAGATCACAAAAACTGCTTGGCCTAAGTCAGAGTACATACATAGATAAAGTGTTGAGACGCTTTAATATGCATGATTCCAAGAAAGGATTCATACCTATGCAACATGGTCTGTGTTTATCAAAAACACAATCCCCTTCAACTAAGGAAGAAAGGGATCGCATGAATAAGATTCCATATGCATCTGCAATAGGATCTATCATGTATGCCATGTTATGTACTCGACCAGATGTCTCGTATGCATTAAGTGAAACGAGTAGGTACCAATCTGATCCCAGTGATGCTCACTGGGTAGCTGTCAAGAATATCCTTAAGTACTTGAGAAGGACTAAGGATTCATTCTTGATATATGGAGGTCAGGAAGAGCTTGATGTAATTGGTTACACTGATGCTAGCTTCCAGACAGATAAGGATGATTTTAGATCACAATCTGGTTATGTGTTCTGTCTCAATGGTGGCGCTGTGAGCTGGAAAAGTTCAAAGCAGGAAACAGTTGCTGATTCTACAACTGAGGCCGAGTATATAGCTGCCTCAAATGCAGCAAAGGAAGCTGTTTGGATCAAGAAGTTCATTAGTGAACTTGGCATAGTCCCTAGCATTGTGGATCCCATTGGTTTATATTGTGATAACAATGGTGCTATCGCACAAGCTAAGGAGCCTAGATCTCACCAACGATCCAAACACATACTTAGGCGTTATCACCTCATTCGAGAGATAATCGATCGGGGAGATGTGAAGATATGCAGAGTACCTACACTTGACAATATCGCTGACCCATTAACAAAGCCTCTTGCGCAACAGAAGCATGATGGTCATACTAGATCTATGGGTATTAAGGGTATGCCTAATTGGCTCTAGTGCTAGTGGGAGATTGTTGGTGTAAGCCCTAGAGGCCAATACTTTTTGGTACTTGTATCGGATTATTCGTTTAATAATAAAAGGCATTTCTTTATTATGTTTGTCTTTCAGAATAATAAAGTCCCTAGAATAGTTAGTCTGTTTAATGAAATGTTAAGTGTGACTTAATCATGAGATCCCATTAAACATAAAGACATTATTCTTAAAATATCCGTAGTCAAGCTTTATTGCAAAGTGGGATAACATTAAAGCATTGAGACTATTATGAAGATAGACTGATGATCACATCTCATGGATCATGGATAAAGAGTTATCAAGTCTTGACATAGGTATAAATATTAGGAGTAATATTTATACCGGATTGACCCGCTATGAGAATACTACATAGTATGTTATGCAAAGTGTCATAAGTTATTCTCATGGTGATAATGGTGTATTACCACCCTTCGACCTGAAACCACTATGGACCCTATATGTAGAGTCGGGTGCTTTATTGCTGATCAAACATTATCCGTAACTGGATGATCATAAAGACAGTTGATGGGCACTCCACGAAGCATGCTGAGGGACATGAGTGTCCTAGATGGAATTTGCCAATCCTGCATAACAGGAGAAATGTCTAAGGGCCCAATATTGAACTGGACAAGGATGACACAGTGTATGCCTTGTGTTCAATATAGACATAGGGGCAAAAGGGTAATTGTACAAACATATATTATCACGAAAAAAGGTTTTGTCAGATCACATGACATTTTCGTGACTTGGGTAGCAGTGATGTGTTGCTAGATACCGCTCACTGTTTATTATGTTAAATATATAATTTAATTACCAACGTTACGAAATCCTACAGGGTCACACACATAAGGACAGTTTGATGAGAGATAGAGAAATCAAAGGAACACCGTAAGGTACGGTGCACTTAAGTAAAAAATAGAAATTCGGATAATATAATAATAATTATTGTTATTTTATAATGGTTATAAAATAATAATAAAATAAATATATTTATTATAATAATAGTTATTATAATAATATATAATATTATTATGGATCATGTGAATTGGGCTTTTAGCCCGCAGCCCACAAGAGAGTCTATAAAAGGAACCCTTGTGATGAAGCTTTTACTTGATGCAATTTCGTTTTTGATTCTCACTCAAATAATTCCGTTCGTAAGCAGCTAGCACTGTGACCGGAAGCTGTTCGTGTGGACTGAGTAGAGGCGTTGCACTTCATCAACGCTTGTGATCGCTGCATCAAAGATCTGAATCGCCACAAAGAGGTAACGATTCTATCACTGACCATGCTCATTCGTAAGGATCACTAAAGGAAAATTTTTGTTTTCCGCTGCGTTTAGATCGCAATTTTCCTTCATTTAGATGATAGGCTTGTCTATTCTTTGTTATGTTCTTTGTTTCAGGTTTGAAGGTATTTTTATTCTCCAATATCTCTTATGAATCAAAACTGTAAGTTCTGTATTTTTAGGATTGACATTAATTTTGTAAAACCAATATAGGAGCAATGTAATATGTACAGGATCTTGCAAAATAAAGAACATGTTATGAAAGGAAGTCATTTTGTGCGCCTAAACATGTTGTGTTGAAGTGTTTCAACATCTGGAACAACATGTCGAAAAAGATGTCAAGACAGTTCATTCGACATCATGAACTGATAAAGTGGATTGAAGATTCTGTTATGAGCTAACTGAAACAGAATAATCAAAGGATGTAATGCAATCCAATTGGCACTATTTTAAAAGATCTTGAAGACTCAAATTTCATTGAAGACAAATATCAAATATTGAATAAATATAGAGTTTTTATATTTAGAGATATTTTAGGAAGTTGTTTATTTGAAGATCTTTTTATCTGTAGCAGATTTTTCTGCATTATTGTAGCAGTTGCTATGCTGTATTTCAGACTTTGTAGCTGTGTTTATTTGTAATCCTCGAAGCTTTTAAGCAAGAGGATTTGTGTACTTGACTGAATCTGTGAAGCAAGGTTAAAATGTTGTCATGGAAGTGTGTCTTTTGATTTAAATTGTTAAGCTTATCACTGAGGTGATTGTGAGGGAGTGAGAATGGGTTTCTCATATTTAGGAGTTCCTAAGTAGAAGTTGCATTGGTAGTGATTAAGTGAGAAGACTGTAAACTATGGTGTTTGCTGAGAAGTCTTTGAATTGATACTACATAGTGGATTTCCTTCTTTCTTGGTAACCCCCAGAGTAGATGAGTTTGCATCAAACTGGGTTAATAATTTAAATGTGTTTTTTTACAGCTTTTCTGTTTTATACTTTATGCAGTATTCTTGCTGAATCTCATATCATATGTTTAAACATCCTGAAGAGTATTTGAATCTGGTATATCAGAATTTTATAATGTTGTTGTTTGTGCCTTGCCATGTTTATCAGTGACATATAAGATGTCTCAATATCGTATTTGACATTTGAGTCTGTCATACCATAATTTCAATCGGTATCAGAGCAGGAATCCTAGTCTGTTTCTGGTTGAAATCCAAGGGGGATACTTTCTGGTTCATGGTCAGGGTAGAAGATTTCTACTGAAAAGCTATTTGTTGTGTGAATGGTCCCTAGAAGTGAAGGATGGACTATTCTGATGTTATAGCATGGTGGTGTGTTGTTGGTGTGACAGGTTTGATTTATTTTCAAACCTATGGTTGTTTGGTGTCACCTGGAGCTAGTTGATAAGGTTTATATGTGACACCTGGTGTTCTTAAGGAATGAGTGTTAATTAGTTGCTTACCTCTATGGTAACTCCTTATGTTTGAGAAGGTTGAGCTTCTCTAAAGATATATCTTATGGTGATAGGATATATGATTGTCTACTTCAGCTGACTTTGTCAACGATACTTGAAGATTTCTGCTCAAGTCCACTCATAAAGGAATTGTTAAGTGAAGTTGTTGTAAAGAGATCTGAAGACAACATAAGTATTTGTTGTAGACCTATTTCCAGTCTGTAGATCTCTTTGTGTGATTCTTGTAATGATGCCTTGTCCTATGATGGAACATCACATCAGAATTAGGCATGATTTTGTTGTCTAATGATTGGTTGTATAGATGCCTTGGGTGCTAAACTAATGTGGTTATATCACATATGTTTGGAACCTACTCTTATTCTGGAAGAGGAGGAATCTATGTGTTGTATCTGAGAAGGTTCTAGTCCTGGAATTATCTTAGCCGTGTGTGTTGGTCAAGGAGTGATCAATATGTTTTGTTCTCCCGAGGACAATTTATTTCTGATCTTTCCTGCAAGAGTCAAGTACTAGAGCTTCAAGGAATACTACCTCTAAGAGACTCATTGTAAATGAAGGTCAAGTGTTGGGATATATCAACTTGTGGAGTTGATTGATGTGAATATATATGATCAGTTGCTATATTGGGTGTGAAGACATCTCAAATCAGACAGTCTGAATACTGAGTCTGAAGGAGAAGTCTGATGAAGTGATCCAGCTGCTGCATATGTCTGTCTGATAGCTTGATCAACTACTGATGGTTGATTCCCTTGTGTTCCCCTGCATGTATATGTATGGATTACTATGATGGTTGTCCTTAAAACCATAGTAATCTGTGAAGTTTTGTTGTGACTGATATTGATGTCTGGAAGAATGTTAGAACATCATCTCAGAAATTGTCATTTGCCTGCAAAAGAAGAAGAAGAAGTCAGATTACATGTCCTACCTTGTGTGAGAAGGTCATCTTATCTGACCAATAGTAAATACCTTGACGAGAGACTTGGTATTTATCAATTGTTGGTGTGATGCATAAAGATGGATACTTCGACGGGGGACTTAGTATTTATATGAGAATTATTCATATATGCAGTCTGAATCTTATGGTTCAGAAAGTGTACTGAGTAACTGATGCTCATCTTCAGAAAGAGCTTTGGTTGTTCATGAAAGGGGGAGTTAAGAAGTGTAATCTGTGATCTATTGGTGCAAGAGTGAATACTGTTTTTGGTGGGTTCAGCTAGAGATTTGTTATTCCCATGACAAGGAAGGTGTGCAGGATCATGAAGTTAGAATTGATAATATTATTAGAACTTTATGAAGTTTGTTTTACTCAATGAAAAGTGTCATCCTTGGTATGGCTGTAAGGAGTAGTTTTGAACTATTCCTTCTGAAGGTTCAGATAGTGGCAGGTTTGAAGACTTTGGAGAAACAGTGGGAGTTTCTCATCAATATGTGATATTGGTAGGAATTTATACAGGATCAACAGAATGGAGGTTGTCTACTCAAACTTGGTTGATGAATCAAGTCTATGAGAGCATAAAACTCTTGTTCTGTTAAAGGAGGAAGTTCTTTCAAGTGGCAGAAGAAGGAGCAGAATTTAACAGCTGGATGTGGACTCTCAACGTTCTAACATCTAGTTCAACATCAAAATATAAATTTATAAAGTGGCACATTAATTTAAGATAGAGTGATCTACAGAGATTGAATGCTTCAAAAGGAATGTTATCTTAACAACTTGCTGAAGATCAATTTTATTGATTAGGATATCTTTGAAAGATTTATGATAAACGTGAAGAAGACAAAATGTGGCAGTTGGCTTTTTCATATGAGGATTCATAAATGAGGTGATCAAACTGTGGCAATTGGTTGGTCTCTATAGTGGATTCAAAGAATCAAGATAATCAGAGTGTGGCAGCTGGTTGGTATTGAGGATTGTCTTGGAACAAGTTTCTATTGGGCAAAAGAGCGATTAGTTGAAGACTCAAGGATATTTGTTCTTCTTGAAGGTGGTTGAAAGTTTATCTCTCTTTCTGGATTTCTGATTCAAGCTGGTGGCACAGTGTTATTGAAGATTTTCAATTCTTGGATTACTATGCTATAGTAAGTCCAATTTGTGGAGCACATCAAGTATCTTGGTGATGAGATCTCGGTGTATGGAAGATGCTCTAACTGGTGTTAGGACATCACCTCGGGTGTTTGTCTACATTGTTTCTAATTCTAGTCTAGCTAATCATATGGGAGAATGATGAAGTAGATGATCTATCTTGGAAGAAACATGTAGAGTAGACTGAAGTAGATCAAGTATTGATTGCTTGGAAGTCTAAATGTGGATATTCATAAATTGTTTCTCTTGTTAGAATTAGTTTAGATGAATATTGTCTGGATTGTATGGACGTTGGTGTGTGTCAGGACCTGCTTGCAAGAAGATGTTCAACATTTGTAGCTTGTGATAACAACAAACCAAGAAGGGATCATGTGTGTTTTGGTATAAGAAGTGAATGTGTTAAATTGTGAATTGAATAAAGGGAGAGCTCTTGAAGACATGAAGATGCGTCTTATGTTTTCCATTCATCAAAGTGCAAAGAAGCATGGATTATCCTTGATAGGGGAGAGTGTTACAATCCTGTGCAACTGGATTTGTGAAGTTAATGGGGAGTAGTACCTTAACCAGGTTTTGTGATGTTACACATCATGTTGTGACATGTGCTACTAAGTATGGTAAATTATTTTTCAGGTTGATATTTATTACTTAGTTGTTATGTGCTTCCATATGTGTGGTCCAGATAAGGAGTGTCTTGGGTATCCAAAAGGCTATATAGCATAAAGTTGCTATCTGCAGATCATTTTGGATCCTGAAGGGGTTGTGAACCATGTAGTAATGTTGCTAGCAGACAATATGTAGTTGGATGTCAGAACATGTTTCAGAACATGTGTGTGTTGAGGCTAGTTAGGATTGTTATGTGGATGGTGCAAGTGTGAAATGCGTGCTTATTCAAAGTTTGTTTTGTCTGGTTCACTTTATTGGGTGTAGACGCTTTTGCGCCTAAAATAACGGGCATTGATCGAGAACATATCTACTTTTAAGGCACCACAGTTACTTTCAAGGTTAATTTTTGCTATTTATAGATAAAAATCTTCCTCCTTCAGACAACGTGTGTTTTCATCCTTCTTCCTTCTGATGGGGTTCTTGTGTTTCTGGGTGAGTATTACGTGGGTTTGATACTGTGAGGGCTGTCTTTGCCAATTTTTGGCTAAAAAGGGGGAGAGAAAGTCTGGTGTTGTGATGGGTTTGAAGTTGGTGTTCCAATGTCTGTATTAGATGTGTTCAGGTGCATGTTGGCTGGAATGTAAAAATGGAAGTTGTAGCTTAGTCCTTGTGACTTGTGTCTTGAGTTGTGAACACAATTGTGACTTGCGTTCTGAGTTGCATAAGAGAATAAGTACCATGTTCTCTTATGGAATCATTGGTCTTTCTGAAGGAATGAGTCTCTCAGCCCGTGAGGGATGTTTCTGGGAACCTGAATGGATAAAGGTAGTAATGGGTCTCCTCTTTCAAGAGTTTAAGACTTTCTGCTCAGAGTTCAGAAGGTGTTTCTCAGAGTTCAGGAGGACTTTCTACTTCTTGCCCATAACTGCTAAGGAAGATGTCAAGCAACATGTTCTAACATGATCAAGAATAGGTTGTTGTTGTTTCTTCAGTTTTGCTGTTGTTTTTTTTATGTATTTTTTTATTATTTGTTTTAGCCAAATTTTTCCAAAAGGAGAGATTAGAAGTTCTGTATTTTTAGGATTGACATTAATTTTGTAAAACAAATATAATAGCAAGATAATATGTACAAGATCTTGCAAAATAAAGAACATGGTATGCAAGGAAGTCCCTTTGTGCGCCTAAATATGTTGTGTTGAAGTGTTTCAACATCTGGAACAACATGTCAAAGAAGGTGTCAAAACAGTTCATTCGACATCATGAACTGATAAAATGGATTGAAGATTCTGTTATGAGCTAACTGAAACAGAATAATCAAAGGATGTATTGCAATCCAATTGGCGTTGTTTTAAAAGATCTTGAAGACTCAAATTTACATAGAAGACAAATATCAAATATTGAATAAATATAGAGTTTCTATATTTAGAGATATTTTAGGAAGTTGTTTATTTGAAGATCTTTTTATTTGTAGTAGATTTTTCTGCATTATTGTAGTAGTTGATATGCTGTGTTTTTAGGCCCAAAATCCAGTTGGAATTAGGTTATAAAAAGAAACCTTGTAACCTAGGTTTAGTAACCAACCAAAGATGTAAAAATCATATCATTAGGGTTGAGTTCTTGGAGCAGATGTGCGCAACAAGTTTCAAACTTTGTGGCTGTCTTTATTTGTAATCCTCGAAGCTTTTAAGCAATAGGGTTTGTGTACTTGACTGAATCTGTGAAGCAAGGTTAATATGTTGTCATGGATGTTTGTCTTCTGATTTGAATTGTTAACTTTATCACTGAGGTGATTATGAGGGAGTGAGAATGTGTTTCTCATATTTAGGAGTTCCTAAGTAGAAGTTGCATTGATAGTGATTAAGTGAGAAGACTGTAAACTATGGTGTTTGCGGAGAAGTCTTTGAATTGATACTACATAGTGAATTTCCTCATTGCTTAGTAACCCCCAGAGTAGATGAGTTTGCATCGAACTAGGTTAACAATTTGAATGTGTTTTTTTACAGCTTTTCTGTTTTATATTTTATGCAGTATTCCTGCTGAATGTCATATCAGATGTCTAAACATCCTGAAGAGTGTTTGAATCTGGTACATCAGAATTTTATAATGTTGCTATTTGTGCCTTTCCATGTTTATCAGTAACAGATCAGATGTCTCAACATCTTATTCGACATCTGAGTCTGTCATACCAGAATTTGAAAAACCATGCTCAAATTCCATAATAGGAAGTTAACTTAAAAAATATGTTGTATTCTTATTGTTTTTTATGACACATGACATACATTTATATATAGGTTGATGATCTATTTTTCAGAGCTTGAAAATAGGATAAACCCTAACAAACTAATAACAATCCTGACAAACCCTACAAACTAATTACAAACTATTAAATTTATATTTAATATAAAGACATTGTCATGTATAGATGATTAAAGACAACAAATGTGATTAATTTAAACATGTGGTATGTGGTGTAAGATGGGAAGCTCATAAAAAAATATTATTCTTATCTTTAGTGCAGAAGCGCCATATTTTTAAAATTTTAAATTGTCTCTTTTAAATATGAAAGTATATTTTCGTGCACATTCAAAATACATCACATTCATTCGTAAGTGATCCACCTATCCCATTTAATTAAAAAATAGTTTAAAAGTGTATCTTCGTACTCATGGAAGGGTGAGTCAATATGTACACTCTCGTAATAACCGCTGATACAATTTGAACTCATGGTATTGTGTTTATTTCACAACTCATAGAATAATTCAGAAGTATACTTCCGTAATAATCCTTTGGCAGTAAGATTGTTATAAATTTGACATTTTTGAAAGAAAACTTATATTATATGCCATTTATACTAAGTATATTGTTGGTCCTTTCGAGATTGATTGCATTATGCAAAACAACACAGAGTTTTCTCAAGCTGATTCTGGTACAAAAAGGACACATGTTGAACATGATGTTCTAACATGTGAACTGCAACATTTGGTCTCGGGCAACAAATATATGGTATTGAAATTTTGGTTCAGTATTTCTCTATCCAAGATTCAATCTATAACAGAAGATCTACAAGCTATGGAGATGAGTTAATTTAGATGTACTGGTGCAACATGTGAAACACGATGTTCCAGCATGTGCATTGCAATATATGTCATTGTTCAGCAAGCCATAAGGGATGTTGTTTGGTACAAAGTTTTTTTATTAGATTTCAATCTGATTTGTTAACAATGTCTGATTTGTTAACAATGTCTGGTTGATTTGTTCAACATATGTTAGAGATCAAATCAAATTTAAATGAAGATTTAAATTTAAATTTAAATATAACAAATCATATCTTTTATAGTTTTTTATTATAAAGAAGTGTGTAAAAGAAATGTGTCTAGAAATACATTTTCGAATGTGAGCGGTAATTAGAACTATTTAGGATAGTGGGAGTACCTCTAAAGATGAAAAGATAATCCCCATAATATAATTATATTTTAAGAGTAGTATTAGTGGTTGTTTATAAGATTTTATGAAATATAGAAAAGGAAAGACAAGCAGAGAATGATGAATGCTATGAAAAAAGGAACAATAGAATGAATTAGGAAAGAAAAGAAATATCAAAGTCTAATTCAACTAATATCTAGTAAAATGTTTTTATTTTATTTTAAATATACAAGAGCATTATTGCAAATAATGTGTGAATAACCCTTCATTCTTATGAAACTTTATTAAAAATTAAAAATACAAGATGACACCTATTAATGTATATAGAGTCATGAATATGAGGACTTAATAACAAAAAACTAAGAAGTGATTATGCTAACAAACTAAACAATAAACTAATTATTGTTAACAAACAGGTCTTACTTCAATTCCATCAATGATTAGCCCACCTTTCAAGTGCACACCTTCAACTTCCTTAAGACACATTCTCACTTCTTGAAGTTGAAGTAATTCAGTGTAAAAACTCCCCAACTCAATCTCCAACCATTCATCATCACACTTACAATCACAAGAGAAATTTCCATTTCTTTTACATAGTGAATGTATATAAACTTTTTCACATGATTTATAATCACCAACCTCAATAGAAACCTCTGATGGCAACAAATCTAACCCATAAGCACGATCTGCAATTTTCACTTTTAGATATGCTTTGTATGTTGTTTTTGGAGATAGCATTTCAATGTTTATGGTTCCCTTGATTTCTAGCCACCAAATGGTTCTTAGTTCAGCAGCTTCTAAAAACTTTGAGCCTTGAACATGTTTCCATGACCAATATAGAGGAGTGTTTCCAAATGTTATTGAAAGCTCCCTTGCACTTAACATGTAACATATTTTGCCTCTTCTTTTCTCAATATAAAATATCTGTTTCATTCATAAAACTATCATAAATATCTGTTTCATTCATATATATATATATATATATATATATATATATATATATATATATATATATATATATATATATATATTAAATAAAGCTTCCATTTAAAAAATATTATAATTAAGGAATAAATTAGAATACAAAATTATAAAATATAAAAAAATTCACAAACTAACAGGGTGATGTAAAATTTTCTAAAAATTTATTCTTACATTGAAATGTAATATAATTTATAAAATGATTAATTTTATTTTAATAAATATATATAATAAAATACAAAAATTATTAACTTATAATTTGTATATCCACAAGCAGCGGAGAAAATATGGATTTAAATTTATATTAGTAAATTCATATTTGCTCCCCCGCCTGAGAATACATAAATGATTTTTGGTTAATAATAATTGCATTGATATTTCATAATAATTATATTAGTATTACAATTATTCAATTTATTTTTAAATATAAATAAAAATATTTTTAATAAATTGTATACTAAATACAATTTTTTAACATATTTTTATTTATAATTAAAAATAAGAGAACACACAATTAAATATTTATAAATATTTATTTTTATTGGTTGAAATATAAATGAGATTCATTAAACTATGCTAGCATCTTGCATAAATTTAATATAACTCATAAATTTCAGCAAATAAAAAAATGTATTTATATTTCATTAGACAAATTTTGAATTCGAATCCACGACATTCCACCTACTTATTTAAAAAATATGAAAATTTTACTATTAAGCTATGGTAAAGAAATATAAATTTAATTAAAATATACTGATGTTAAAAAAATATAACTTTCATTTTAATTATTTATAAAATAATGAATAGCGATGATGACGATGAATTTATTGCGTAAATGTTTTACATCAACAATGTATATGTATAGTAATTAATCTCAACAAAATATTTATTAAAAGATTGTGAATAAATTAACCACAACCAATTAAAATCAATCATGTGAACATCATTAAAGAAAAGTTGGAAACAAAAACAAAAGTAGTATGTAAAGTTGAAAACGACAACCTTGTTACCGTCGTCAATTAGTTGCGGTTTACATAACGCCGCAAACAACTCTTTCTTTGATGAAAACGACAATGGAGGACCCACCAATCTAGAAACAATTTGTTGATAATTATGTGGTAAGAATTTCTCCCATATATGATCTGAATCTGCCATGGATTGAAGAACAGAAGAGATTAGAGAAACTCTACAAACATCGATTGGTGATGCAAATGATAGAATGTGTGCAAAACAATCTTCAGGCACAAGTTCCATAATACTATGATGTTTTTTTGATTTCCATGTTCACATGTCATATGGTTTTATAGAAATGGTTTGTGATATCGATATTATGACGACATACTTTTTAATGTCAACATGTGTTCAAAACATGTGAACATCAACCAAAATTAGATTGCCATGTTACTTTAACTTAGAACCAAATCAAGTAGATGAAGACAATTTTTTTGGGAAATATCTTATCTCCCATGTATTTATGACAAGATATAAGACTTTTGTCATGGAGATAATATGAAATCTTAGTAAGGGAGGATGGATTTATGAAAATAAGGAAAATACAAAATGTTTTTCTTGAAATAAAAGAGGAAAAAGTTTATCACCCGAATTAAATTGAATTTTTTCAAATTAACATATAAATATTAAATTATATTTAAAAAAAAGTGATTTTTTATAAAATTCTTATTTTTATAATCTCAAGGATTGGTCTAGTGGCGGAGGTTTGAATCTTGAGAATATCCTCCTCTCAAAATTTTAGGTTCAAATTTTGCTAAGTTTAGAATTTAGAGTTTAGGGTTTATGATCAGTCCATACGAAATTTTACTTTTGACTTTAAGTGAAATTTTTGCTAATAGATAGTGAAATTGATTTTTTTGAATTAATCGATCATAGTGTCGGATATCAAAATAATAAAAAGGCTTAAATACATTTTGATCCCCCTATTTTGATGATTTTTAATTCTAAGTCTCACCATTTTAAAAACCAGTTTTTTGGTCCATCAACTTTACATCACTTGGGATTTGATTTATTAGGATAATAAATTTAATTTTAATGAGATGGCATTGATGACTAAGCTTATTTATTAATTATTATATTTTTAATTTTAATGAATTGGAAATTAATTAGGATAATTTATTATTTAATATTTTTTTACCTAAATTAATATTTTAATTAATTATTTTAAATATTTATTTAGAAATTGATTAATGTTAGTTTAAAATAAATTTTTTGGGCTAAAGGCTCATATGTTTGGATCATTTCTCCGATTCATAACTTCATATCTTCTAAAACTAGTTTATGATTATATATATATATATATATATATATAAAAATAATAATAATAATAATAAACACTAAAATAAAAATCAAATCAAACAATGTGGGACTTTGACTGCCATTTATCATTATCTAATGTTGCTATTCTTGTTCTTCTTCTTTTTGAGTAAGCTACTAAATGTTTGAAAACAAAAGTTACTGAATGTTTGACAACAATTTATACATACATCTAAGCTACTACTGAATGTTTGGCAACAATCTTATCAATAGAAGAAAAATTCAACATAATAACTATATAACAACTTTTAGAAAACAAAGAAAATGTTGCAGGTTATAGTAAAAGTTCATAGTTGTTCACTTATAAACCATATGTTAAATTCTCACACCTAGACAAAGTTACATCCCGTTCATTTTCACAACCATTTGCACTTTTGATATTTGTTAAGGAACCAACATAAGCAACCACAACTATCATAATTTCACATCCATATGTTCTCATTATATGTTCCAATTCATTTTGAAGACACCACCATGTTCTCCATTATCAATATCAAGACTGGATCTTGCAATTGATTTCATTATGTTGATGTATTTTGGAGCATTTCATTATCAATGGATATGTGAGTTAATTAATGAATTAACTAAAAAAATTGTCACAACAAAATAATGGTTTAACAAATAAAAGCTGAAGAGAATAATTAAGTGATTAAACAACAATAAAACATAACAATCTTATATTATATTTGCAATTTATGCTACTCTTGTCTCTAGAAAAAAATAACTCTAAGCAAAACCAAAACGAAAATAACTCTATGCAAAACCCAATTTATATTCTGAGACTTGTATTTATTGTATGTTGCTCTTATGTTGTATGTTGTTCTTATGTTGTTTATAGACTTGGAGAAAGATAAAGGTCACACTATACTATTATATTCTTTATGTAATTAATTTGAAGTCCATCATTGTTTTAATATAAAGGTCACATGATATTTTTATATTCATTACTATGATATCAAATTATAGTAAATAATATGTATGGTGCAAAAAGAGAGATATAAAGGAAGATGATGATGCTGCAGAAAAAGAAAGAGATTGAGAAATATGATGGTGTAGGAAATAAGCCCACATCGTTTTTACAACACTTATCTTAAGTGTTTATATAGAATTTACATACACTACAACATATCAATATGTGGACCTAAGTGAAGTTATAGTCATTTCTTCCTCAATAGTTTCTTCCTCAATAGTTCATCTTAATTTACATACCATTATTTTGTTGTGACAAATTTTTTAGTCATCAATAATTTCTTCCTCATTTTGTATATTATTCACAAACTTAAAGTTCTATGTTAATATCATCATCATAACCATAAGTGGTGGATTCAAGATCCTGATTCAGGAGTGTAAAATATTTCATATTAATAAATTATTATAATTATATCTATAAAAATAAAATACTTAAAAAAAATAGTACCTAAATTATAACTTATTCAAAAAATTACATACATATTCTATAATTGTTCTTTTCGTGATTTAATATTTTGAAATCGTTGAATAATCGGATAATTATCAATATCTTTCAATACATCACTCTCAATATAAGTCATCAAACAATCGTCCATCCATTCATCTCCATTCGATTACACAATCTAGTTTTCACATTCTTCATAACATAAAAGGATTGTTCGATGGTTACCGTGGAAACATGCAAAATCATTGCTAACATCAAAAGTTGATAAACCAATGGATAAACAACATGTCTTCTAGTTTCAACCAACTTTTTTTAAAGAGCGCCAATTCCTTTCAAGGATGCAAATTCAATACTACACGCATATCAATGATATAAGTCTCAAGTTGATTATCAAGCAACATCAAACTAGTTTGACAAAATTCTTGTGGAGAAAACTTTGCAAATTCAACTAATTTTTCCTTATCAAAAGAAGAGAACAAATTTGTTGGATTCAAACGAGACATGCAAATGAGTAACCTACTATTTGTCTCATTAAAAAGATTGTTAAGTTCTTGAAGTTTCATGTCCACGACAATATAAAATAATTCAATGCGATAATGTTTCTCTACTGTGATATACTTGACATTACTTCCACGCCTTGATCTTCCCGAAAAATATATATCATCCATGTTTGGAATGTGAATGCCATGCATATTGCAAAATAAATTTACTTCATCCAATAAAGATTCTCATCAATCAAACACTCAACAAAGAGACATACTCAACAACAACTTCAAACACTCAATCAAACAACATTGTTAATTTTGTCTGATTTCAAAATTAACACAATTCTAATTTAACAACAAAATCATCAAATCCTAATTTCTAATTTCAAAAAACCCTGAATTAACAAAACCTTAAAATCAATATATCTTACCTTAATAACTTCAATGTTGAAGATAAATACTTCTAAATTGACTATTGTTGGTGATTTTAGTGTCATCAATGCATTTTAGTAGTAATGGGATTTACTACAGGCCAAAGCAATTATACGTTAAAGCTTGGAAACGAGTTAGGGTAGTGCGGAGTGCACGCTCGTCAAGCCAACATATAATTGAATGCGAATAATTTAAACGGGGTTCCAAGGGGCAGCGCCCCGTAGGCGGGGTACGGGGCAGCGCCCCGTGGGGTTCCAAGGGGCAGAGCCCCTATCGTTTGAACTTTCGAACCTATCCCCAACGGACATAACCATTTCCGAACTGGTGTGTCTTTTTGTTTGAATTACTGAACTCCTATATAAGGAGTCGTTTGGCCTCTTTTTCCATACGCATAACAAAACATACCTTCTAACATTCCGAATAATTTCTTGTGCCAAGAAACTATCTGTTCTTGTAGAATTATCCCCACAAAGATTTCGTGAACCCAGGCATAATAGGGTCGAAATACTTTGTTCGGAAAGTGAACAAACACGATTCTTCAAGAAATCCAAGATTATCAAACCATTTATCCAACAACGAACAAAGTATTCTTTTGATAATCATGGCTGGAGGAAGCACCGTCAAGGAGATGACTACAAACTTCGGAAAATTGGACAAGTTTCAAGGACAAGACTTCAGGCGCTGGCAGAAGAAGATGCATTTCATGTTGACAACGTTGAAGGTGGTGCACGTCCTGTCTACACCGATTCCTGAACTTCTGGAGGACGACACGGTTGAAAATCTGAGACGCAGATCAAAATGGGAGAACGACGACTACATATGCAGAGGGCACATTCTTAACGGTATGTCTGATCCCTTATTTGATATTTATCAAAACATGGAATCTGCTAAGGAATTGTGGGATTGTCTTGAATCCAAGTACATGACAAAGGACTCATCCAGTAAGAAATTCCTGGTAACCGATTTCAACAATTACAAAATGGTTGAATCGAGGTCTGTCATGGAACAATTCAATGAACTCCTCCGAATCCTTGGACAATTCACACAACATGGATTGAAGATGGATGAAACAATATCTGTCTCAAGCATCATAGACAAGTTGCCTCCTTCGTGGAAGGATTTCAAACACAATCTGAAACATGGAAAAAACGAATTGTCTTTGGTCCAACTTGGAAGTCACTTGCGCATAGAAGAATCTCTAAGAGCGCATGAGGATGACAAAGGAAAAGGCAAAGAAATTGTTGGACCCTCGGTTAATATGGTCGAAGAGGGTGGTAAGTACGATAACAACAAAAACAAAGGAAAGAAACGTGATTTCAAGAACAAAAAGGGCAGTTTCGGTGCTAACAAGAAACCAAAACTAGAATGCTGGAAGTGTGGCAAAACAGGCCACTTCAAGAAGGATTGTCGTTTCGGCAAAAAGCACGATAACGCGAATGCAAGTGGTTCAGGAAAGGGGTCTAAGGACCAATCCGAAAACCAAGGTCAGAAATCAATTCATGATTTGAATAGTTTGATTAAACATTCGGTTTCACTAAATTCTGAAGCATTTTATGTGCAGGATGATGCTATCGCGTGGTGGATTGATTCTGGCGCCACAACACATGTTTGCAAGGATCGTTTCTGGTTCAAGACTCTTGTTCCAGTGGAAGATGGTTCTGTCCTCTACATGGGAGATGATCACTTCGCTCCCGTTGAAGGCAAAGGAAACGTGGTGCTAGAATTCAGTTCTGGAAAGACTATTACTTTGTTTAATGTTTTGTATGTTCCTAAATTACGTAAGAATTTAATTTCTGGTCCTGTATTAAATAAGCTTGGATACAAGCAAGTGTGTGAATCTGATAAATATGTATTATCAAAGTCTGGTGTGTTTGTAGGATTTGGATATTATAATAATGGTATGTTTATGATGAATTTGAATGGAGTTCCTAAAGATTCTGGTTATGTATTTATGTCTTCTTCGAATGTTATCAATTCATCGTTATGGCATGCTCGTCTAGGACATGTACACTATAAAAGAATGCATGAAATGTCTAAAAATGAGTTAATTCCTGTTTTTGATAAAAATGTAGAAAATTGTAAGACTTGCATGTTAACCAAGATCACTAGGCAACCTTTTAAAAGTATAACAAGGAAATCTGTCATTCTAGAGTTAATACATAGTGATTTATGTGATTTGCATGCTACTCCATCATTAGGACATAAAAAATATTTTGTCACTTTCATAGATGATGCATCTAGATTTTGCTATGTTTATTTGTTGCATGCTAAGGACGGAGCATTAGATTAATTCAAAATTTATAAAACTGAAGTTGAAGTACAACAGAATGTGTTGATTAAAACATTACGTACAGATAGAGGTGGTGAATATTATGATCCTGTATTTTTCCAATCCGTAGGAATTATTCATGAGACTACGGCGCCTTATACACCTCAACAAAATGGTGTGGCTGAAAGGAAAAATAGAGTTCTTAAGGAAATGGTAAATGCCATGTTATCTTACTCTGGTTTAAGTGACGGGTTTTGGGGAGAAGCTATGTTAACGGCTTGCTATTTGTTAAATAGGGTTCCTAATAAAAGGAACAAGACTACCCCATATGAACTTTGGTATAAGAAACGACCCAACTTAACATTTCTACGTGTTTGGGGTTGTAGGGCCGTGGTTAGACTCCCGGACCCAAAAAGGAAAACTTTGGGCGAAAAGGGTGTGGCTTGCATCTTTGTTGGATATGCTGAGCACTCCAAGGCCTATAGGTTTTATGTTATAGAACCTAATGACTCGATTTCTATTAACACTATTATAGAATCAAGAGATGCCATATTTGATGAGAATTGTTTCTCCTCTGTACCTAGACCAAAGGACTCTGTACCTAATTCAGATGAATCTCTGAGGGATGATCATTCAAATGATGTGCCAAGTGAGACACTTGAACCCCGTAGGATCAAACGAGCTAGAAAATCTAGATCTTATGGATCTGATTTTCAACTATATTTAGTTGAGGGATCAAAGGATCAGATTGACACTCAATACTATTATTGCTATAGTATAGAGGAGGATCCAAGAACGTATGATGAAGCTGTGAAATCTCGAGATTCTGTTTTTTGGAAAGAAGCAATTGATGAAGAGATTGGTTCTATCATGGAAAATAATACTTGGGTATTATCTGATTTACCACCAGGTTGCAAACCATTGGGTTGCAAATGGATCTTCAAAAGGAAGATGAAAGTCGATGGTACAATTGACAAGTTTAAAGCTAGACTAGTTATCCAAGGCTTCAGACAAAAGGAAGGAATTGATTATTTCGATACCTATGCTCCTGTTGCCCGTATCACTACTATTAGATTGTTGATTGCCTTGGCGGCCATTCATAATCTAGTGATTCATCAAATGGATGTCAAAATAGCATTTCTAAATGGTGATTTGGAAGAAGAAGTGTATATGAAGCAACCTGAAGGATTTGTAATGCCTGGTAATGAGCATAAAGTGTGTAAGCTAGTTAAGTCATTGTATGGGCTGAAACAAGCTCCGAAGCAGTGGCATCAAAAGTTTGATGAGGTTGTTTTGTCTAATGGTTTCATTCTAAACCAAGCTGACAAATGTGTATATAGTAAATTTGATACATCCGGTAAAGGAGTTTTCATTTGTCTATATGTTGATGACATGTTGATCTTTGGCACCGATCAAAATCAAATTGATAAAACGAAGAATTTCTTGTCATCAAAATTCTCCATGAAGGATATGGGAGAAGCAGACGTTATTCTTGGTATTAAGATTAAACGGGAGAATAAGGGGATTGTAATTACGCAATCTCATTACATTGAGAAAATACTCAAGAAGTTCAATTATGAAAGTTGTTCTCCAGTAAGTACTCCTATGGATCCAGGAGAAAAACTTATGCCAAATACAGGTAAACCTGTGGATCAACTCGAATATTCAAAAGCTATAGGCTCTTTGATGTATGCTATGATTAGCACTAGACCGGATATTGCTTATGCGGTTGGAAAGTTGAGCAGATTTACTAGTAATCCTAGTAGACATCATTGGCATGCGATAACTAGGGTATTCAAGTACCTGAAGGGTACAATGAATTATGGATTGTCATATATGGGATTTCCTTCGGTATTAGAGGGTTATTCGGATGCTAGTTGGATAAATAATGCTGAAGATTCATCCTCTACAAGTGGATGGGTGTTCTTGCTTGGGGGAGGTGCCATCTCGTGGGCTTCCAAGAAGCAAACATGTATAACTGGTTCCACAATGGAATCTGAGTTTGTAGCATTAGCTGCTGCTGGTAAAGAAGCGGAATGGCTAAGAAACTTGGTATATGAGATTCCGATATGGCCTAAATCGATATCACCAATATCTATCCGTTGTGATAGTACTGCCACATTGGCTAAAGCTTATAGTCAAATATACAATGGAAAGTCTAGACATTTGGGTGTTAGACATAGTATGATTAGGGAATTAATCATGAATGGGGTGATATCTATTGAGTTTGTTCGGTCGCAACAAAACTTAGCTGACCACTTGACGAAGGGGTTAGCTAGAGACTTAGTAAAGAAGTCGGTAATTGGGATGGGATTAAAGTCCATTTAAATCTATTAGCTACGGTATACCCAATTCCCTTCTAATACAACGTTAGAAGCAGAATTCAATGTGGAAAGATCATAGTTAGAGATTGGAGCAATTGTATTTGTCTTCCCAAGGTATGTGCTCAGACCTGCAAGTGATGGATAGGTTGAAGTATATCTTCTTAATGTTTCTTTTGGAAAATTGCAAATGCAGGTGCAAGATTAAAAGAATCACCTATATAAGCATGAAGTTTTGCCGCTTCAAGAAGCTTGGACTTGGCTTCCTATATGCTTATTAATGGATTAGGACACATGGCTTGTAAAGTGTCAAGTATGAATAGTAGAGTATTGTGAGAAACATATGTGTATTATATCTTCAGATATTCAAATGGATTGACGGGTTCAATCGCTATGACACCCCGATTTTCGAGTATTTGAAATGTGTATTTGTACTAAGATGAAAATTCAATCGCAAGACATTTTCATTTATGCATTTGTTTGATTGTTATATTTGTGTGTTATATTCTTATGTATATTATTGTATATACTGAGTAAATCAAAGATTACACTAAAATGGGGGGGATTTGTTGGTGATTTTAGTGTCATCAATGCATTTTAGTAGTAATGGGATTTACTACAGGCCAAAGCAATTATACGTTAAAGCTTGGAAACGAGTTAGGGTAGTGCGGAGTGCACGCTCGTCAAGCCAACATATAATTGAATGCGAATAATTTAAACGGGGTTCCAAGGGGCAGCGCCCCGTAGGCGGGGTACGGGGCAGCGCCCCGTGGGGTTCCAAGGGGCAGAGCCCCTATCGTTTGAACTTTCGAACCTATCCCCAACGGACATAACCATTTTCGAACTGGTGTGTCTTTTTGTTTGAATTACTGAACTCCTATATAAGGAGTCGTTTGGCCTCTTTTTCCATACGCATAACAAAACATACCTTCTAACATTCCGAATAATTTCTTGTGCCAAGAAACTATCTGTTCTTGTAGAATTATCCCCACAAAGATTTCGTGAACCCAGGCATAAGTTCTTGAAGTTGCATGTCCACGACAATATAAAATAATTCAATGCGATAATGTTTCTCTACTGTGATATACTTGACATTACTTCCACGCCTTGATCTTCTCGAAAAATATATATCATCCATGTTTGGAATGTGAATGTCATGCATATTGCAAAATAAATTTACTTCATCCAATAAAGATTCTCATCAATCAAACACTCAACAAAGAGACATACTCAACAACAACTTCAAACACTCAATCAAACAACATTGTTAATTTTGTCTGATTTCAAAATTAACACAATTCTAATTTAACAACAAAATCATCAAATCCTAATTTCTAATTTCAAAAAACCCTGAATTAACAAAACCTTAAAATCAATATATCTTACCTTAATAACTTCAATGTTGAAGATAAATACTTCTAAATTGACTATGATTTAACATAATAGCTAAAACACACTTCCGAAATTGATAAAATTGCTAGTGAGAGCATGAGCAAGTTTGATACACTGTTGGAACTATCAATGAAAAATTATTTAATGAAAACTATTATTATTAATATCATATATTATTAATATCATTTTAAATTATTTATTTTTAAATATTTTTTAATGAAAATTTGAACTTGTACATTGCCATCAAATCAATTGGCGACCCTATACAATATTAGTACATAGGCGTCAATTGGAATGAAGACTCATTATGGTGTCTTCAAACCAATTGACGACCCCTCTATAAGAGTTGTACATGGTCGCCAATTGGATCGGCTTCTCCTCACAAATTTTCCAAAAACTAGAGTATTTTGAAAAATATTTTAAAAAGTTGGATATTTGGGAAATTTTTCTAAAAAGTGGGGTATATAGGTAAAAAATTTGACACCATTATCTTTTGTGTTATTCTCAAGTAACTTTAACTTTTATTTTTTTATATTTTGTGATGGAATGATCAACGTTTTAGCAAAAATTACAAAAGTTAGAGAACTATTCATATTCAATATCACCATAAAAGAAATGATCACTTCTTTCTACCAAAATTCCGTGGATTGACCAATGCTACTATCAGGCATAGTACTACTTTTCATTTTAAGCATAGTTTTAAATCTAATATTACTATTTTTTATTTTTTATTTATGATAATAAACACACACAAATAGTTAAAAGACTAATTTAATAAAATATCTATAATAATAATAATAATATATAAATAGTTAAATGTTGTACTAATAAAATATTCTTTCATTTATCATATTTTTTTAATATTACTTTATCTCATTCTAAACTATACACAAACTATGAACCACCACAACTCATACACAATACTATTAATAATCTTAAAAAATAAATAAATTAAACGTAATCACATATGATATAATATGATAGCGTAGATATCTGACACAGACACGACACAAACACACAATTTTTTCCAGAAAGATCACTACTACTTAGACACACACAAACACTAACATTATTAACATTATGAACATTTGGGCCTGACTTCAATACCTTCAAGTACAAGTCCTCCCTTCAACTGATGACCAACTTCAGCAACAGTCATTTGAATCTCTTGATCACTTTCACCACTACAAAACTCACCAATCTCAATTTCCATCCACCCATCTTCTCTCTTACATGGCACTCCAACATTCTCTCCATCTTCTTCTTCAACCATTCTATTTCTTCTGTTTCCGTAAAATAATGTCTCCATGTTACATTTATTCTCATCTTTATCACACAAATATGCTTTCCCTCTCTTTACTATCTTTCCTTTCGTAATTGATACTTGAGAAGGACAAGCGTCAAGTCCATAAGCTCGATTAGAAACTTTCATCACTAAATATGCTCCATAGGACGTGTTTCGTGTTAGAATATTTGTTCTGATTTTCCCTTCTATTTCTAACCAATTCACTGTTCTCAGCTCAGCAACCACCGAGAATCTACAAATTATTACCGATTAATTGTCAGTAGCACAGACACCTCTGAAAAAAATGTGTCAGTGTCGATGTTTCTGATTTCTGGTATCTGTGTTTCATAGATTAATTGACAGATGATTAGAAAATTACCTTGATTCAGGGATTGATTTCCAACTCCAGAACATTGGATCAATGCTCCACGCTATTTCCAACTCTGTCGCTGACAACATGTAACATTTTTTACCAGAAAACTTATCCAATTTGAAACTCTGTTTTCATCGCATAACAGAACATAAAATTAATTATAAACTAATTAGCATTAATAAAGAATAATTAAGGTTAATTAATTACCTTATTACCACCGTCAAGAAGAACTGGACGACAAAGAAAACGAAAGAGTTGTTTACATGAAGAGATGAATTTGAGAGAGAATTGATTGACAGCCCTTGAGAGAATGTTGTTGTAATCAGAGGGTAAAAAGTTCTTCCAAACCAAATCAGAATTTGCAACCGAAACAAAAGTTTTGGAAAGCATTGAAAATCTACATGCATCTTGTGGTGATGTGCGTGACAAGATTGCAGAAACACAATCTTCTGGTAAAGAAAATATTGATGTAGTGGAATTCATTAAATCAACTTGTTTTTTGTTCTGTTCTATGATGATGTTTTTTGTTGGTATTAAATTAAGGGCAACATGGGAAGAAGAAAACTATTTTAGAGGCAGTGGGATTTGGAAGTTGAAAATTGAAAATTGAAAATTGTAATTATCTTTATGTAGATAGATATGGCACATGGGTAGAAAAGTAGTTAGGCAATTTGTACTTGTCAACTAATATTAAATTCGTATTTTCATTTTTTTTTATAGTGATCTTTAATAAATATATACTAGTCAAATGTATGGGTGTTGAAATTATGATGATATAGGATAAGTGTCCCGTTGAATAAACACATTGTTTTGACATCTTACCAATTTATTAGCCAAAGAAACTATTCACAAATAACTAATGTTAACATAGAAAAGTGAAGAAAATGAGTAGCATGTTTATCATATGACTTATTGTAGTAAGCCTTCTAAAATAAATAAATAAACGTTTACAAAATTCGATAACAAGTACAGTGGTGCAAATAAAAAACTTAGTGCTAAAACCACATTTTGTACGAAGAGTAACGTATTTACTAGTTTGGTTGGAAATAAGTTTTATTACTGGTTTGTTTAGAAGTTTATATAAGAGAATTTTTTATGACACATGTCTGATTTGTTTAACTTTGATTATCTGGGCGTTTGATTTAGAATTTATTTATAGGATATAACAAAAATTAGTACTCATTCCGATTCTTTTTATAATAAACATTTCACCATTTTAGATTCATTGAATAATTAATGTACCTAGTATATATTATAGGCTAGATACATTAATTATTGAATGAATCTAAAAAAATAAAATGTATCTTATAAAAAGGACGGAGGGAGTATTAAAGATTAGACAAAATCTCAAATTTGTGTCCCCACTAAATCATGAGACAACTTTTTATCAACCATACAAGTTATTTAAAATACGAAAATATCTTTTTATTTTCTACTAAAAATATTTATTTTCTCTCGTTCTCCTATATTAATATTTAGGAATAATTAGTCTCCAGGTCCTATAAGTTAATTTTGAGTTCCGCTTTAGTTCCTTAATAAAAAATAGTTACAATTTGGTCTCGTAATATTAGTTTCATTACAGTTTGGTCCCGTAATATTAATTTTGTTAGCAATATTGGTCCTTTCCGTTAGTTTAGCTCAAAAAACGTTAATTTTTGTCAACGTAGCATGCCAACTATATAATGACTCAGCAAAAGGATCAAACTGAAACCTTATAATTATTTAAAGGACCAAATCAAAAAAGGTTGATCAATAAGTGGACCATCAATTTCACTGAGTTGGCCCAGTGCCCTCTTTAATAGCACCACAAAACCACTATACATTATTCACCATTCCTAACATACACCACTGATACATCTCATAACAACAACCATTCACAACAATATTCATGACAATAACAACAACAAAAACAATATTTTTTAAATTATTAAATAAAATTTAAATTTGTCTATTTGACCTTTCTCATAAAATCAAATCATCATAAGTATCGTGATTGCGTGATTATCCAGATATTCTAACCATAGAAAAGTCTAACCATAGAGAATTTGTTAACCTTTTTTGAATAGAAAAAAAATCGAAAAGGTTCTCAAACAGAAAAAGATTGTCAAACCCTTGAATGTTCATGCGATCAAACTGAAAAAGGTTCCCAAACCCTTGAATGTCCATGTTCTCTTAATTCTTCACCCTCAAAATCCATTTTACATTTCAATTTGTCTTTATCCATTCTTATTTTTTCACCCTTGTCTTTTTCATTTCAAATCGAAAAGGTTCCCAAACAGAAAAAGGTTCCCAAACCCTTGAATGTTCATGTTCACTTAATTCTTCACCAACAAAACGGTGTCACCGCTTCTTCTTCCTCCGCTTTTAACCAAGGAACAACGAGTGCAACAACAACATCAACACACGGCGTTGCCGCTTCTTCCTCCATTTCTAAGAAAAGGTTATGGTGAGGAAGAAGAGTTGAATCTTGAGAGAGAGAGAGAGAGAGAGAGAGAGAGAGAGAGAGTTTTTTGAACCGAGGTAGAAGAAAAGGTTTAGAGAGAGAGTTAATATGGTGTTGATTTGGTGGAAAGTTGAATCGAGAGAAAGAGATGAATGTGAAGGTGTTGTGATAGCTAGAATTTTGATTTTGGAAAGTGAGAAGAAGATTTCTGAATGTTTAATAAATAAAACATAAATTAAAAAAATGTCACCTTAAATAAATATTATGACAATTAGATTGACACGTAGGAAAGAGATGTCACGTACATTATTCTTATAATTACAAATAAAATAAAATATTAAAACAAAGCCACGTCAGTTTAGGGTCATTGTCACATAAGCACTTTCTAACGTTTTTTCACTTGAATTTAACTGAAAGGATTTAATACTCTAACGGAGGTTGATTAAAGGACTACATTCTAACATTTTAGAATTGTGGGACTAAATTGAAACAACAAATTAAATTACAGGACTAAAAGATGAATTAAGCCTAATATTTACAATGTAACTAGTACAATTTATTAAAAGACAAAAATGCCTATTTTTTTTCTACTAACCCAAGTTATTTAAAATTCAGAAATATCCTTTTATTTTCTACTAAAATATATATTCTCACTCATTCTTCACTATTACAGTAATATTTACAATATAGAAATACACTTTTGTCCCTAATTATATATATATATATATATATATATATATATATATATATATATATATATATATATATATATATATATATATATATATATATATATATATATAAATGATATTGTAGTAAATATTACTTAATTTTATTTGTCATGTTTATTGTCCATCAAACATCTTACTTGCTAAAAAATGGTCCAATATTTTAAAGGTCTGTACTTCGGACGCACCCTATTTTCACTTGATTATGATTTATTCCGAAGATACAACTCCAAAATATATTTCGTAGTCATATTTCTGGATATAAATCCGAGACAATATACATAAAGATGAACATTGTAACCATAAAATCATCATTCATAAAATAAAATGGGCATTACAATGATGATTTCAATAGAAAATTAAATACAACATTTAAATATCCTGGTGGACGCTTGCACATCTTCAAGATAACATCGATTGTTCTTAAAACCGCCACTTCCAACTCGAGCAAAACTTTCTATTCGAAACTGAAAAATGTTCACCACATAGCCATAACATCATCCTGATTCTTGAGCTCAAATTTGCTGATGAACACGGCGTTCCCATCGTTATCAACAAAAGACGAACGGTACTCGAGTTTCACAACCTTTTTCTATCTCCGTAAGGTAGGAGATATTGGATCTCGTCTATGATATCATCGAGGGAGGTGATATCGATGAGTTGAAATTTTTCCCGGGTGTTTTGCCATCGAAAAAGGAGACACGTGCGACATACCAACAAGTATTTACTTCACATAATTGAGACATTTTGAGTTTATGTGAAACATAACACATGAAACCCCAGATTTATAGAAGACCTAGGTGAATATGGACCACTCAATTACTCTCTATATTTTTTTTGGAGATATATCTACGGAAAGGCTCCATATTATCTTATTCTGGAGATTCATCTCCAGAACTTTCCCTGAACATATTAATACAACAAAATTGTAGAACCTCCCAGAGATACATCTCCAGAATTTTTCGTGCTACATTTTCACATCAGAACTAGATGGCATACAACACATAAGAGAGAATTACAAAGCAAATATTCACAAACACCAAATATGAATAAAAAGTGACTATTATATTCCACTTCAAAAAAATACAATTAGTTTTTCAAATATACAAGAAATCAAACGAATCAAAACATGTGTCGCCGGCTAAATCTATAGGTGGCTCCCCTTGGACTTTTGTGCATTTGTTTCCTTTTGAATGTTGTTCAATCTCTGAAATTCATGCATCCTTTCCATAAAATGATCTAGACATTTCTCGATATTTGCGGTTGAATGAGTCATCCATTTTAAGGATGTAGGTGGTATGACGCATCCTGGTTTCAAGTATACTTGAACAAAATGACTTGATTTAGAAAGTCATCCAATACACATGATGCATTCATTTGGATTATGGGGTGGTGCAGTGCATTGTGGAAAAAATGTTTCCGAAAATCCGTAACGTGTCAGGTCAATGCACACCCTATCATATGCACATGCAATTAGATGACCCATTTCTAGGAAGGTAATCGATTTTGACTGCGGTGTCGGACCCCTCAAGCAAGGAACATGAGACTCATAAACCACATCGATTTTTTCTTTCTTTCCGTATATCTGCATGTACAATTTTCTATGTGTCTTAAACTCTTGGATAAGTTGATGACAGACAAGTGCATGGCTATCCTTTCCTCTACCAAGCAAAGCTGAAACGGCTCGGTAATTGCAATTGCCATCCCCTTCAACATTGACGATACGGTCGATGTATTTGTGCATAAAAACCGACATCTCGTCAATGAATGAAATTTTTAATGGAATCAGCGTCGGAGGTGTAACGCCCCGATTATTTATTTAATTATTTAATTTAAATAATTAGAAATTATTGTGTGAAGTTGGTAGTATGTTGAAGGAAGAATGGTATTATTTTAATATTATATGAATTTAAATAATTTATATTATATTGAATAAATATAAATATTGGAAATATGAAGAGAAAGGATATAATGGTAATTAGGCGACATAATAGTGAGGGCAAAATGGGAAATCCTTAGTTGGGGTCTAAGGGTTATGTTTGGAATTTAGAAAAATAAAAGAAATCGGTTCGTGATAGCTTATCGAGAATTGTGAAAGCGTGAGCAGAGGAAGAAGAAGGAACTAGGGCAATAGAAGAAATCATCTGTCGAATTAAGATAAAGGTGGGATTTCTTTCATCTCCTAAGGGTATTATAATATGAATAATGGGCATAGGATTGTTAAGTGTCTATGCGGTTAGAGAGGAATTTGATGGAAAAACATGTTAGAACAATTAGGAATTGTTGGAATTGTGAAAATTATTTGAGTTGGGTGATTAATTGTATGAGAAATGGTGGAAATTATGAGTTTTCTGGCCTTAAGAAAGGTTTTGGAGTGTAGGAATCTTATAAGAATCGGGCTGAGTTCACAGAGGAAAATCTGCAAAATTCGCGTTTCTCGCTTAGCAAGCGTTTGGGAAATTTGGAGCTTTCCTGACACAGAGTTGGTCGCTTAGCGAGACCTGGAGTGAAAAAAAATTATTTTATTATGAAAAATTCTATAAAATATTTTATTTAATATGATAATGAATGGGGATTGATGTAGTGATGTTAGAGACATGTATTGAGGGGTTACATACTTGTTTTGAAGAATGTTGAAAATAACTTTGTAAAAACATGAGTAACATGTATATGTGTGCACTGATGTTGTATGTGTTGTTGTGGTCGTTGATGTTACATGATGTAATTGTTGTTATGTGTTGTTGACGTTGTTATATGTTGTTGTTGATGTTGTTGCATGAGGTAGTTGTCGAAGACATTGTATATTGTCATTGATGGTTCATGACACGTGCATAGTTGGGGATGGTGTACCAATGTAGGGTACTAATATCCATCTGAATTCCAAATGGAATCAGTGTGTTGTTGGTGCAATCATGAAATAGGGATCACATGAGACCATGAAATAGGGGTCGAGGGTGTGATCATGAAATAGGGATCATACTGGGGCATGAAATAGGGGTCAAGAATTCCGACGGGAACTGGATCATGAAACATGGATCGTTATATGGTACCACATTTATTGAGTCTGGTGGAGTCTCATTTGCATTTGTTGTTGTTTGTGTGCATAATATCATTATGTGTTTCGGCGTGTTTGTTTAGTTGTTGATTGATGAGAAGTGGTGAATATTTGACGATACTTGCTTTTATTTGTATTATTTTCCCTTTTGTTGGTGTAAGTATCTCACCCCTTCTGTTTGAATGTCACCCTTATGTTGGTAACGTGCAGGTGATCAGGAATAGTAGAGTCCCATGATTGGTGAAGTCGGTGCACTTCATGTTAGAGGAGTCGGCTCTGATACGTACTTTGGGGTGTCGGGGATGACAATTGTTATTTCTTGTTTTTTTATAGAAAGACATGTTGCTATTGAACCTTTGTTTTTATGTTTTTTTTTTAAATTACCGCTGCAAGTAAAATATGTGTATTATGTATCAGTTGATGTCGTGTTTTGAAGTAAATGTGACACTCTAAATTATTTTATATTTTAATTACTCTGATATTTAATTTAAAATTCGTGGGGATTATTTTTGGGTGTTACAGAAGGTGGTTCGTTAATACGGGTTTCTTTCACAACACTTTTTTTTAGATTTAGGAGTCGGTGAGTCGGGAAAAAGTTTGTCAACGTGTTTATAATACGAAGGAGAACGTGTAGTCAAGTTGTCATTCGGTGTAGGCTTCATTTTCTTCGGTGCACCTTTTATTTTTATCAATTGAGAAGGCTATCTCATGCCGGTTGTTTCAGGATATGCAATATTCCTCAATTGTTCTTTGATGTGGAGTTTCATGTCGTCATCGACCTTCAAGAATCTCTCTTGTATCGCTTCCCATTCGGTCAAAATAGAGATATTCGATTTACCTCCATCCATGCAACCATCATCATCAAATATGTGTCTTTTCCAATGAGATAAAACTTCGCCCATTCTTATTAGCTCACCTGGTTTCAACTGTTTAGCAATAACACAAGCACATGGGAAACCATATGTTTTCACAATAGTGCAACCATACTTTGCTTTATCATAGCCTACATTTTTAGCTCGTTTGGCCTCATGAAAAATATAGTTCAACCCCGCTCGAGAAATATTTCCAACCAAATGAGAATAAATAATGTTTTCCTTAAATCGATAATCCAAAACCGTTATGCTCCGACCAAATGTTGTTTGTATCTCATTATGTTGGTTTTTAATCATGAGGCTCACAAAGTCCCAATCTCGACATAAATCCCTCTTGCTATTTCTCAACCAATTTTTCAAAGTAGCATGTGTCGACTCGACTCTGTTGGTAGTTGTATTTTCAAGGTGTCGGATAATATCAGTCTGCGCATAAACAATCTTCTCCCTCACCTGATCAAGAATGGTGCTTTCAACGAATTTAACCAAACCAAGATGCTTTTCACACAATTTTCGGAAATGAATGACAGAGTCTGCATATAATTCTTTTGTTGAAGAATTTATTATACGATTCCATGCATCCATGTTTTTCAACAATCACACTCGACTTCACAAATTTTCCACCTTCGGACTCTAATTGTAACTCTATCAACTCCAGGCTTACAACGCATCCAAAAATGTCTCTAATCGTAACTCCATCATCACAAGTTCGGCACCGAAACACATAATTATTATCATCCAATAATTTCAACAATTGTTGCATCTCAGTTCTATCTCTCCTAATGGCATTGTTAGTATGGTACTGAATGTTATAAACTTGCCTGATACTTGATATATTGTCGGGTTCCTTCCATTTCAATTTTGCAATTATATTTTTCGGTTGGA